>WNYD01000145.1:0-74905 GCA_021396205.1 Sporothrix brunneoviolacea
CCCCCCGGTTCTTTTCCTAACAACATCAGACTTGCTTGGAATTTTGTCACCGGCGAACACCAAATTAAGCAGATGCCTTCCCAAGTCGACGTCGTGACCACGCTCGGCCGGCGCATATGTATCCTCTCTGTAGGCAACATCTACCTTTGGGAGCTCGGCGGCAAGGTCCAGCAAGTCGACATGACGGGCCTAGATGACAAACACCGCCAGCCCGACCGGGATGGACGCCTGCCCAGCTTCTTTTTACTGGACCCCGTCAACGAGGACGTCTTCTTCCTGGGCAATTTTGAGCTGGACACAGATCCCATTGGAAGAAACGGGGAGCTCTGCTTTTATGTGCACAAATTCGAAGGCCTCAAATACACGGAGACGTTCTCCCACCGAATGCCTTTCGAGAATTATGCGTTCCCGACCTGCCTGATCGAAGCTACCGTGCGCCGCAACGCCCGGGGCCTCTACTCGCTGGCGTCGTGGCGTGTCAATACGGGCGCTTCTGGGCTCCCGCACTCTTGGGCACACAGGCAGGTCGAGGGCATCGGGTCGCTGGCCTTTAATATATATACGAAGACGTTTTCGCAGTCGTTTTTTCGCCTCCCGCCGCTGGCGCCGTCCTATAGCCAGGAATACCGCCAAGTCATCCGTATGCATATTTGGAACGATCAGATGCTGACGCTCATCGACCGGTTCCGGGACGCGCCAACCGGAAAAGTGCAGCGCGCCAAGCCGCTGCTATTCGCTTTCGACGACGACAACGGCGAGGAGGCGTTCTGCTCAACTGCTAAGCCGTTTTCCGCCGTGCCGTTGTACACGTCGAAGCCGCTGCAAGATCGGGAGAAAGGTGTCGGCGCATTGGAGGTCGAGGCGCCGACGCAGAAAGGCAGCACGCATATCAGACCGGAGTGTCGCCAAAAGGTGCGCTTCGACGAGCTGGGCCCTGGCACTCCGGGCCACTGGCAGCAGGATGACGAGGACTGGGAGAGAAACAGGTACCTGCTGCGGTTTGCGCTGGACGTCGACGCATCGCCGTCGAAGGCAGAACCGCTCCGGCCGGCATATATCGGATCGTACCACGTGCAAGGCGACGACGACTTCCTCGTCTTCCACCATGGAAATGAGTACACCGTCTGGAGTTTTGGCGACGACGTCTTGCCGAACAGCTGCGCGGGAGCCAGCTGAACGCAATGATGCGAGGCTTTCGTTCCATGCTCCACCGGGTATTCTATATATTTTCCATTGACACTCCATGTTGGCAGTGCGGCATCATCGGCTTGCGTCGGGAGGCGGCGTGGCAAAATGCGGACTGTCGGCGAAGACGCGGCGAGTCCGGCAATTCCAGCGCAGAGCGCAGCGGAAGAGGCGCGCCAAGTATTTATTCACAACCCCTCACTTGCGGCTGTGGCTAGGTGTGGCGCGCTCGAACCGCAATGCGATCGGCAAGGGGAAGGTGCTGTAACTGGTTGCGCACATGGGGGGCAGGAGCCATTCTCACAGGCTAGTCGTCGCGCCGGGTAATGAAGACCGCTGTTCTACATTCTAGCGGGCGTGTTGGGCCTTGGAAGTCCCCTGGAGGGGCGCAAGTGCGCCTTCCCAAAACGCTAGAAGGTGTAAAAAGGAGTCCGCTCACCCGAATCCACCCGAGATAAAAAACAGGAATGTCGGGCCAATCAGGGCCGGGGGAAATTTGCGACGCGGACCCACCAGGCACAGATTTTGCGGTTGGTTTGGCTGTCCCGGCGTTAGCGGGCGAAGTGAAGGAAACACGGCAGGCTAGCAAGGGGCAGACCGGCAAACCAGACAACACAGGCCAGAAATAATAAAAATAAACGGCGGAAAAAAGGCCTCACAAATTTTTGAATCTCTCTCTCTCTTTTCTTCCCCTTCTCTTCTCTCCCCTCTCCCCGTCTCACGACGTCAAACTAATAATATCTTCGCACACCTCGCCGTTGCGAACCTCCTCAAACTCCACTCCTTCCTTTTTCCTTTTGTTGCCTTTCCGTCCCCTTTTCTCCCAACTCCCCCCCCTTCACATTCACAATGGCTGCTGCCGCTGAGAAGACCGGCGTCGCCGTCCCGGCCGCGCCCAAGCTGTCCGGCTTCGCGCTGTACTCTCGTTTCGCTCTGGCCGGCGCTGTCTGCTGTTCCGTCACCCACGGTGCCCTGACGCCCGTCGATGTGTAGGTCCCCCCTCCCCCGGGGTCGATGCGCCTCGGCTCCCCACACCGCCCCTATCGCCTTCTTATCCTCCTTTCCGCGTCTTATCTGTGCTCTAACCCCCCATTGCAGCGTCAAGACCCGTATCCAGCTCGAGCCCACGGTCTACAACAAGGGCATGATTGGCGGCTTCCGCCAGGTCATCGCCAGCGAGGGCGCCGGTGCTCTGCTGACGGGCTTCGGCCCGACGGCTGCCGGTTACTTCCTGCAGGGTGCCTTCAAGTTCGGCGGTTACGAGTTCTTCAAGAAGCAGCACATCGACTGGCTCGGCCTCGAGACCGCCTCCAACTACCGCACCGCCGTGTACCTGGCCTCGTCGGCCGCCGCCGAGTTCTTCGCCGACATCGCCCTGTGCCCCCTCGAGGCCACGCGCATCCGTCTCGTGTCGCAGCCCACCTACGCCAGCGGCCTGATCTCGGGCTTCTCCAAGATGCTGTCCACCGAGGGCGTCGGCGCCTTCTACGCCGGCTTCGGCCCCATCCTGTTCAAGCAGGTGCCCTACACCATGTCCAAGTTCGTCGTCTTCGAGAAGGTCTCCGAGGCCGTCTTCAACATCTACCCCAAGGAGACCCTGTCCGACGGCTCGCAGACCGCCGTCAACCTGGGCTCTGGTCTCATCGCCGGTTTCGCCGCCGCCCTGGTGTCCCAGCCCGCCGACACCATGCTGTCCAAGATCAACAAGACCCCCGGCCTGCCCGGTGAGGGCACCACCTCCCGCCTGATCAAGATCGGCAAAGAGCTGGGCCTGCGCGGCTCGTACACCGGTATCGGCGCCCGTCTGTTCATGGTCGGCACCCTGACCGCCTTCCAGTTCGCCATCTACGGTATGTTCCTTGTCCCCAGTGCTGCAAATTTCCCTGCTCGTTCTTCACCCGCGAAGCGTATGCTAACAACAGTCGTACAGGTGATCTGAAGAAGGCGCTTGGTGCCACAGGAGGTGTTGAGATCTCCAAGTAAGTTGGGGGGTTTGAAGCAAAGCGGGGAGAGTAGACGAGGAGTCCTCGGGACGGATATTGCCAGAGCGAGGCGATAGACAGAGGAAAGGCATAGAGGCGGATGAGGGCGGGTGGTTTTGCGTGTAAAAGTAGCATAAGACCTTTTTTCCCCTTTTCTCCTTTTTTTTATATTACAATCTACCTCGAGAAATAGACTTTCCGTTTTAATTAGGACGGCTTTCCCCCCTGGGGAGCTTTTTACCAAGGCGATTTGTTTTGGTCGCAAAGAGCCACGAATGGAAATCAAAGATAGGAGAAAGGGAAATGGTTACATTGGCGGCGGGAACGCAAACTGCAAAGAGGACGGTCTTTCTGTTGGCCAATGGTCCTCGCGTCCAGTTATACCAAAGATTTTATAAATGAATTTACAAGAATCATGACAGAAAATTCGTGGATGGGACACGATAGCCTCGGTTATGGCGGGAAGGACCTTTAACGACAAGGTGTAGTCACACAGGGCTCATGTTGGTTCACTTTTACTTGAATATAGAATTGACATATATGTCTGGCCGGGAAGGCCGGCCGCAACTACATACACTACTTGAGGAATTCATCAGACGGTTCGTAAGTCGAGTGCAAAAAGCAGCGCGAAGTGCAAAAAGCAGCGCAGAGGGAATAAACACGGAATACTAAACCAAATATGCACCTATGCTGTCCTCCTCTTCTGCCGGATATCATCAAGAACAGAGTAATCCCTCCTCCTCGGTTATGACTTTCTCGTCCTGATACTCTTATTTTCTCCAATTTAGTCCTTGTTCTGAACGCGCCGGATCCAGTCGTCGTTCACGCGCAGGCCGTCCACCACCACGATGCCGCGGCCACGTCCGACGCGGTCCTCCCGCTGCCACCACTTCTGCGACGCGTCGCTGCCGGGCTTCTCGGCCTCAGACTCGCTGTCGGCGAGGCCGCCGTAGCCGCTCTCGGCACCCACGACGACGATAACGTCGTTGCGGAACCAGTTCTGGATCTGGTTCACCGTGGCGCCGTTGTCGCCCGTCAGGGACTCCTGCAGGTACACGACGTCGGGCTCGAGCAGGTGCAGGATGTTTGCGTGGCCGTTGGGCGACGTGAACGGGATGATCTCCGTGTCCTTCTCGACGAGCGCTAGAGCTTGCGCGTGGATCGCGCTGTACGCCACGTTGGCCGGAGACGGGAGCTTCTTGGCCTCCTGCTTGGGCGACTGTGCGGCGTCGGCGGCGATGTTGGAAAAGGAGGAGCTAAGCGAGTTGGGCTGCTGGAAGCTGGAGGAGGTCGGGTCCAGAGACGCGGTGTCCTTCAGGCCGGGTGCGTAGACGAGCACGAATATCCGCGTCCTGGAGAAGTTGTTCTGCCGGGGGATGTACGAGAGGATAGACTAGGCGCATGTCAGTATAGGGCAAGGGAGGGTACTAAGTCCACTCGTTAAACGGCAAAACCAATACGTACAGCATGCTCGTGGAAGCCATCTTCGTCGACGCCGTCCAGGTAGTGATCCGCGGCCACCACAATGGCCACAGTCTTGCGCTTGCGGCCCGACGTGTCCTTGGTGTATGCCGACGATGACACGGCAGCGCTCGCAGCAGCAGGTGCCACAGCCGGACGGTCCTTGCGCGAGTCTGCCTCCTCGGACCAGGTCTCGTGGTCGGCGTAGGCGTCCTTGTCGTCCTCACGGATCGACGCCACAGCGCCGACCACCGCAGCCGAGGCCGCCGTGATGCCTGCCGTCACCGCCTTGCTGGCGCTGCCAACCCACTGCTGCGGGCTTGTAGTGCCGCCGAGCGCACCGGACATGCGCGCACCCCAGCCGCTGCCAGTAACATTTGAGCCGACTGCCGAGGCCGACTCGGTCATGTCGATGGTGTTCCCGACCGTGCTGCGGGGGGGACCCGGTGGGCCCGACGGGCCAGCCGGGCCCGGTTGTGGCGTCGATACGCCATACGGCGGGTTGTCGCCGTAGTCGGCGTGGTCGTAGTTGTAGTTGAGATCGTTGTACGGCCGCTGCGCGCCCGGATGGCCGAGGCCACCGCTGCCGCTGGCGAGGCCGCCGTGGTCGCCCTCCTCGTCTTCATACTCGTCGTCGCGGTTGCGCTGGCTCCAGGCCCAGGCGGCAACGCCGGCCGTCGCAATGGTCAGCGTCAGCACCAGCGGCACCCAGTGCGTAAACACGCCGCGGCGCCGCGACGACGGCCCGTCGTAGCGGTCGGACATCGGGGGCAGGAAAAAAAGAAAGAAGCGATACGTGAACAAGCGCGACGTCTCACATGGCCCGAAGGCGGAAAGAGGAATGGAATGAAGGGAGCAGAGAGGCGCAGAGAGGACGTGTCCAACTGCGGCCGGGATGGCGTCCGAGGAATAGGCTTAATTCGGGCCGCACGGGCACAGGAATGGGCGTCGGGGAGGAGGCGTGGTCTCAATCAACGTAGGGCAGAAGCCAGGCCGGAATGTTGGAAACGTCGATGCAGCAGAAGGCAAGCACCTGGGCGTCAATAAGAACAGCGATCGAGGGGAGGAAGAAGAAAACAGGCTTCGGCAGGAGCATCATGCGGCATCACCAGCCAGTCGGACCCGTACTACTCGCAGTCGTATTATCGGGTGGCTGGTAGTGCGATTTTTTGCGGCGGCCGCGCTTTGTTGTGCTGATGCGCTGCTGGCCGAGGAAGAGCGCAAACAACACACTACCCCAGCCCAGCCTTTTCCCTTTCAGCAACGAGACGGCGCTGGCCCCAGGGCCGAGGCAAAACCGCGCGCTAATTGGTTGGCCGGCCAAAGGCTGACCCCTCGCGTAGTCTTGGCGGACAACAAGCTCCTACACATGCACGTGATACAAGGTCCATCACGTGAGACAAAGACGATAAGCTGATAGGACGATAAGACGATAGTCCTTTATGCAGGTATGCATGTTGGCTTAATGGTGGGGCGGACGGTTGGAGAACAGCTCCTTTCGTGAGTCAAAGCCTGCATCTCGATGCGCCACACAGCTTCGGACTGCGAGGACGCTTGACGACGTGACGGGCCTACAACATATCGGCCGCATTCTTTTTGTAAAGCCGTAGCAGAGGCCAGGGACGGAAATTCATACGGGCAAAGCTGTGTCTACGGCCGTCGAAGTGCGCAGCACCATATCCCGCTCCTTCGACTGTTTCGCTTTTTTCTTTTTCTTTCACTTGTCCACCTCTTCGCCTCTATCTCACGATGCCGCACGCCATCACAAAGGGCACCGGCCTGCAGGCTCTGATCTTATGCGGGCCGGGCTCGTCGTTCCCGACGTTCACTGCGAACCCGGACGAGAACCCGAAAGCGCTGCTCCCCATCGCGAATCGGCCGATGGTTTGGTATCCGCTCGATTTTTGCAACCGGGCTGGCATCACAGGTGGGTTATTTTGCTTCCGTTGGTATCTGAATATACAGCTAACACTATGCAGACATCACTCTCATCTCCCCTCCTTCGTCTAGTGAGGCAATCAAGGCGGCTCTCAGCACAAACCCGTTCCTGACCAGCTTGCCGGCGCCCTCGGTGCTCGCGCCAAAGGACCTGGACCAGACGACGGGGACGGCTGCCATCCTGCGGCTGGCAGAAGTACGCGAGCTTGTTACGACGGACTTTGTCGTCTTGCCATGCGATCTGGTCTGCGAGCTCGGCGGCGAAAAGCTGCTGCAGGCGTGGATGGTGAAGGCCGCCTCACTGGCGGATCTGCTAGACGAGCAGGACCTCGGCCGCAACTATCTGGCCGCAGGAGCGGAGGGCGGTGACGGGGACGAGGCCGTGAGCAGGCCAAACGGCAATGGCTATGCCGCGCACAGCGGCGGCCTCGGCGTCTGGTACGACACGCGGACAGGAATCCCGACCGTCAAGAGCGAGGAGAAAGACTTTGTGGCCACTGTGCCGCTTCCAAAACAACCAGACGCCGCCCCGATCGCATCACCAGCATCACTATCCGACTTCAAGAGCGCATCTTCTCTACTGCCGCACCTCGAGCGTGTCGTGACGGCGATGCCGACCGACTCGCTCAACGATCTGATCGAAGAGAAGAGCGGCTACCCGACGCGGCACGGCCTGCTGCGCCGACACCGGGCGCTGCGCATGCGCACAACCCACCGCGACGCGCACATCTACATCTTCCCCCACTGGGTCATGGACTTTGTCCAGGCCAACGAGCACATGGACAGCATCGGCGAGGACGTCGTGGGCTGGTGGGCCAAGGCCGAGTGGCAAAGGAACCTTCCCGAGAAGCTCGGCGTGGGGAAAGCCCTGCAGACGTATTGCGCTCCGAGCGGCGACGACGATAGCAGCAGCACTGCAGGCAACGGCGCCGGCGGCCTGTCCTCTAACGGTGAACCGTCTGCGTCTCCTGCTCGTGGCGGCAGCAGGCACCACTGGCCGCGGCAGGCAACCTCGCCTGGCGGAACCCTTGCGGCAGCCTCAGGAGCAGGCACAGCAGCGGAAGCGGGAGCAGCAAGTGGAGGCATCCAGACCAAGGCATCTACAGCAGTCGATGAGGACCAGCGGCAGCAGATGCCGCCTATCCTCGCCTACGTGCACCCGTCGGCCGCCACCGCACCCCTGATCCGGCGCGTCGACACGTCGCAGCTGCTGTTGACGGTGTCGCTGCAGCTGGCGAAGCTGCCGTCGGTAGAAGAAGCGGCGATCGCGGCCAGTGTTGCCGCAGACAGCGTGGCCGCCCTGGCCCTGGCGTCGCCGTTTGCCCACACGAAGAAAGTGGCCTACCCGGAGGGCGTCAAGCCGCGCACGACCGTCACCCGGCAGGACAGCTTGGTCGCGGACAACGTCACGGTTGAAGAGAAGGTCTCCATCAAGGAGTGCGTGATTGGGGCCAACTGCAAGATTCACGAGGGGGCCAAGCTGCATCAGTGCCTCTTGATGGAGGGCGTTGTCGTCGGCAAAGGCTGTCGCCTGACACGCTGCATCCTCGGCAAGCGAAGCGACATTGGAGCGCAGTCGGTCCTGACGGACTGCGAGGTCCAGGAGAATCTTCTGGTCGAGCCAAAGAGTACGTTGAGTTTGTCTCTCTGTCTCACACACATACACACACTCTCTACCTTTCCCTCTGTTCTTCTATCATTCCTCCTGCTATCCTTTGGAACCGCCCCCCGACTGCCTATCCATCCCCCCCTCCCCTCATGTCTTTTGTCACTCGGTTTACCATTCACGGGCAAGGCCTATGGCGGAGGCTGGGTGGCAAGAAGCCAAGGGCGATGACGATGTGCTCTGGAGCCGCAGAGCTCTAGAATGCATACGACTACCCCCCCCCCCCCCCCTAACCCCCCTTTTTTACACTTCACAGAAAGATGGTTACTAACTATTCGTTCTTCCCACGTCTGCAGCCGAAGAAAAGGACAACAACTTTATGAGTTCCGAAGGACTCGAGGCTACAGCTGAGGAATTGGACGAAGCCATGCAGGACGATGACGACGACGACGCGGCTGGTGGCGCGTGAAATTTACGGTCTTCTTAGGGTCTTCTTAGGGTACTTTTTTTATTTTATGATATGTCACTGCCACTTGTCTTCTTGCCCGAAAGGAGGAAAAGCGCCGAAGAACAAATGGAGTCGGGAAGAACGATAGTGGACAGCTGCGGATTTCAGATTCCCACCGACGGCAGGGAATAACTCTTCTAGCGAGCCCCCAACAATCAGTCTACGCAGCAAGAGGGAAGTGGACACGGCGACGCCGGCGATGACGGAGATATACGACGGCGGGACTTGTTGCTTTCCCATGTTTTTTGCTACAGCGTGCGAGAAGTGGATATCATATCGGGCAAGACAAAATGGCGTCGAAAAAGGACGGAACAGAAGGGAGGGTAAGAAAAAAAAGAACCAGAACGACAGCTCAAGCTGGGAGTTAGCGAAATGCGGAACGGCACAGGAAGGACGGGCCCGGAGAGGTCGGACAGCATGAACAAAAATAGAAAACTAAAATCTAGACGAAATAATACAGCAGCAAAACTAGCAGGAACAGAAAATGCGATGCCTGTGCGGGCATTTTTCGAGGCTCAATCTCGATGAATATTGCCAATGCCAAACGGAGCAAAATAGAATGACAACTGCATCTCCAGAGAATGGCGAGGCTAAACTCGAAAAGCAAAGGCTGCATACCTCCCCACGACAGGCCTTTCTAAAAGCAACGCGCCGCAGGACACGGAATTGTCCCCCCCGTTCCCCCAACCACGCATCCTACAGCCATCACGGCCTCCTCGCAGGGCGCATGCTGGGTTTATTGATCCTTCTTCTGGCGCTGACTCGCATGCTCCCGGGTTGCCATGCCGTCGCGAGCCAGCCCCGCAGCGCGGGCACCCTTGGGGTGGGTGGATGTCGAGAGCCTCTTTCCAAGCTTTCCAATCTCGCATATTCCGGGCCTCGTTCGGGAGCTTCTTGGGAGAGGTGTATGGGTTCGCTTAGGGTTGAGAGACCCCTTTTATCTTGGCTTGAAGCTATTTTGGCAAGCTACGGGGGACCGTCGTGGAGTGCGTCCTCGTCTCTGTCTGTCTAGCATTTTCTGCGGGTTTCGCCGACTAACTCCTTCGTGCCATGTGCCTTTTGCCTATTCCTGCTTGGCGCTCAGCTCGTGTGTCGCGTGCGTTTGCCTTGGCTCCCTTGGGCTGGGTCCTCTGAAGTGTGAGGGCCGCGACCGTTTTGGTCATGACTCTGGAGGCAGGGGGGAATACGAGTATGTAGGTATGTAAGCGTCCTAGAATGGTGGACGGGGTGAGACGCCCTGAGGCCTGAGAGCAATGCATTGTCTGCGTGGCATGGTTACAACGGCACCCGCGCGGTGGAGGCGGACGGCCGGAGGTGGCGGGCGGTGGTGGAGATTAGGGGGGGAGAGAGAAAAGTCGAAAAAGGGCGGACACGGCGGCCTGGGCGTGGTGTCCGAGCTATGGCGTGGGCCATGAATGCAAGGCATCGGCGTGTGTCTTTCGTAAGGGCGCCGCCGAAGAAACGATTCCGAGCAGTTGGAAGTCGTAGCAGCATCGCCGTCGTCGTCTTGGCTTGGCTTTAAGCCTCTCGGCCCCGTTCACCACTGGCCCTTCCGCGGTGGCATATGCAGTAGCTGCTGCCCACAAATGCGGGAAGCAGAGGGAAGCAAAAAAGGGGCGCGAAGAAATTAGACTGGCGCAGCAGGCCACGGCAGAGCCAGCCAGAGCAGTCTAGCCCGCGCCTGGCCTGCCGTCGAGAGACACGTCGAGGTCGCCAAGTCGTGTAGGCGGGGAGACAAAGTTGAAAAAGGCCATGTCTCGTGGTCGGCGAACGCTGTCATCTGCGACGGCTGTGTGAAAGCTCCTTTCTTTTCCTTGTCATTCTTTCTTCGTCTTCTTCTTCTTCGTCGTGCCCTTCTTCCATCTTTCTTCCATCTTCCCCTTGTCCCACCCCCCCCTCCTCGCTTTTCACGACATGCGCGTTGTGCATGATCTGACGGAACTAAAACAACGAGACGAGACAAGACAAGAATGCCGCCTACCTCATTCTGGCAGAGGCCCCAATATTGGATTGGTTCGGTGTCTGCAGGCTAGCGTTCTTAGCCCTCTCCATGTCCACACGCGTTGGACCCCCTGCTTTTCCGGCTCTCTGGACCCCCCCTGCGAGCCGCCGAGACCTTATTTTTGTTCCTTGCCCTTGTCAATCGGGAAAGTCGACCGGGCAGGTCGGAGTGCCGCGCACCCCGCTACCACCCCCCCTCCCTCCTGTTGACAAGTTCTCCGGAGTCCGAATGCTACCCTGCCTTCCGCAGCCGTGGTGCCCTTTTCATTGCGGGCCGGTGTCTTTTCGTGCCTGTCTCGTCCCTCTTGGCTCTCTCGCGCATTTTTCTTCCTTGGACCCCGGAGCTCTGGATCGCGTTCCTGCATCTCGTTTTCCCTTTGTCGAACATAGTTTTCTTAGCTCGTCCCCCCCTTCCATTCCCTCCCTCTTGCAGAGCCCCTTCGCCGAGGACCCAGAACGCCTCAAGGCGCTTGGAGAGAGACATGGCTTGTCAAGAAAGAACTCGTGAAGCGAGGGGATGTAAAGGGGAAGAGGAGAAAGTCTCTAAAACGAGACCTGCAGCTTGTCTCCGTGGCATTGAGTTAATTCAGTTATGCGGTTCTCATCCATCCCTCTTCTCTGCTTTCTTTTTCTTCTTTCACGGGCAGCTGGCTGGCTCCCGGCCACGCATAAGTGCAATGCAATGGGGAAAGACACGAGCCTCCGCACGTTGCATATTGTCGAGACAAGGAAACCAATAGTTTCCCATGCCCTGCGCTCCCGTAGCCGTCGTTACGGAGTAGTCTGCTGGAAGGACCACGCTTACGGCGGCCGGCTCCGCTAGGCTTGCCTACGACGTACGAGGAGAACCCGGCTGAAGCTGACGCCCTTTTTGCAAGATGCAGGTCTCTCGGTCTCTGCTCGTTTTATTGCCATGGCATATTTGCCACAATGGGTAGGATGGAGATACGGAGTACGGAGTAGAGGAAACAGCGAGCATTCCCAATAGAGATGGAACAGGAACAAGAACATGGTATGCTATGCAGCAGGGGTTCGAGCTCCCCTCCAAGGCGGCTTAGACGGGTGGGTAAAGCAGCAGGGGGGGAAAAACCCATGCTGCTCTGAGGCTCTCTTTCGCTCCTTCATCGTCCTTTTTCGTCCTTTTCAACTGCCTGGCTTCCACTTTTCCCTCGTTCTGTTTCTGCACAGACCCTCTTTTCCGCCCTTGTTAGTCAGATGCTCTAGACTGCCTAATCTGTGTGTAATTTCCTAACCTTTTGCCTCTCTCCATCGTTTGGTTCCCTCCGGCCCTGCTCTTTTTGGATGGCTTGTTTCCTAATTCACTCTTTCTCGTCAATTCTCGTCACATCTCATATTTCCCATGGACTTTTCTGGTTTCCCTGCTATTTGTTTCCGGGCATTGCCGCCGGTGTTTTCCCTGCTTTTTTATTTATTTTATTTGCTGGGCATCTTTCCGGAAAGCAATTCGTAGAAAGCGCAGCAATACGCAAGAAGAGTAAAAGAAGGAGAGAAAAAAAGGCACACCTTATTTCGAATTTATTGCCATCTTATTTGTCTCGGAAGGCTGTTTGCTGGCAGTGGAGCTGTTGACAGTTGATACTGCATAGCCGCGTTGGGCCTTGCTTTTTTCTCTCTTCTTGCCCTTTTCTATTTCATATCTCGTCTTCTTTGGGAGATGTGCTCGTCTTGTAAGTATTGATCGTATCTGTGCCCTTCACGGACTCTCTCCTGCTCTTGGTAAGTAGGGGAGAAGAGAGAGGCGGGCTATTCTACGACGTAGAAGCGGGGACAGCATGAGAATGAAATGCCATTATGGACTTCAAGCCACCAACAAGCTTTCTCCGTGGAGTATGTCATATGAGCTATTGCAGGTCCCAAAAGCTAGCAAGAAGTTCGCTATTTGTGCTATTTTATTTGCGTTTCTTTTTCCATACGCTACTATAGCCGCTCGTTGTAGTTGCAGTTCTTTGCCTTGTTGTCGTCTTTTGGCGAGATCCTGGTGTTGTCGTGGTGACAAGAAAAACCCAAGGAGCCAATTTCGGGAATCTAGATTTTATGCTATTGCGTCCTTCTGCTTGTCTCACCATTCTCTCGTTCGTTTTTATTGGTTAGTACGCCGTCGACTTTCTCCTTTCTTTCTGCTTTCTTTTTTTTCCAGTATTTTCGGTGTTCTATCCTGGTCGCAGATGACAATATAGAGATAGACTAACTCGCCGAACGGCAATGCCGAGAGAACTCAGAGACCCATTTGAGCATGGTAAAGTTGCAAATTGCGTATTTGGAACAACAAAGCCCCATGTTCTGAGGCAAGGAGGCGCACTTTCTTCGTCTCTTCAGGGCCCAGAGAGGCCTGTACAGCTGACTGGAGATGCGCTTCTTCAAGACAAGACTATCTGGGAAATGAGAACGAGACGTTTTTTTTGCCTTTCTGGGCTTCGCCAAAGAAGCCAATGGACACAAGCGTCGGGGCTGGGCCCTCCCGTGTCTTCTAGCGTTCTGCCGCATCTCGCAAAACTCGTCTTCCCGGCCTGGCTACCTTCAGGAACCATATAACAGGATCCTCTTTGCTTCCTCCGTAGTCGGCTTGGCACTCCGTTTGTCAGTACGGTGGTGCTAGGTTGAGAAAGCAACCAAAATGAGAGAACAGAGGAAGAGAAAAATGGAGTATTTGAAAAAGAACAAAAAAGCTGGGGCCGCTCCGCACTACTGCACACGATTGTTTAGTTAACAAGCAAAAAGGAAAAAAAAAAACAGGGAAAAGGTAGAAGCGAGATCGCGATGGGATACAACAAGGCGCTGCCAGGCCATTTATTCCTAAATAGGCCAAAGCAAGATGCGCCCTGACGGGGTGACCAGCTCTAGGCGCCCGTCAGCTCCTCTCTGGTCCTCTACGCTCCCCTGTGCGTCCCGTTTTGGCCATGGTCTCGTTTTCCACAGAGTCCAAGTGGGGATTGTACAGGACAGCCCAGGTTATGTGGTAGCATTCTCGGCGTGCCGAACTCTAGCGCCGACGGAGCATCAAAAGTCCTTCGCCAAATATCAGTGCGCCGGCGTCTATTACAACTACTGTCAGGGGCAGCAGGAAGCAATAGGGAAGAGCGCCAACAAAACAACAGGAGGCCGTCAGGTCCGACAGGGCCTACTGCAGCCGGCGGCATCAGGAAGCGAGCAAGACGGCTGGCGATTGGGACACACATTCGAGCCGGTTGGCTCGGCACGGCAGAGCAGCCGGCTTCCGCGAGCACCATCCCCCCCCCCTTTTTGCGCCCCGGTTTGCACACCGGTTGAATAGGCGGCAGCGAGGTAAACGAGAGGGCGTACGCATCGATTGGTATGCGTAAACGAGAGAGATGGGGGCTATAATGCTCCTACTATAAATGGCAAAGTGTGCGGGCGAGGGCGAGGAATGACGCGATCACGACGCTGGCATTCCCCCTCTCTCAGCACACACACAGGCACGTCCTTGCAGCAGGTGTGCTGGTGTTAGTCATGGAATTTACGACAATTCAATGGTCGTGTCTCAAACTACACTAGGCTGTCTGGGCTGCTTGGGCTGCTTGGGCTGGATTCCCTCCTCGGATCTATCTCGACGTTCGAGTCTTCCCCATAGGACCACTTCTCAGGCACCGTTGTGATGCTGTCTCACGGCGTGAAGACAAACGGACCGCTTGGCCGAGACTCTTGTCGTTCCCAATTCCCCCATTCTGCTAGCCAAGTGATGGGCAGAGACACTGGTTGGTCGAAGAGGGAGGGGAATACGAGCTCTGGCCTTCTCTAGTCAACACTCTGTCTCTGTGCTTGCTTCTCCGTCTCTTGGTGAGACAAACGCTTGGTCGGTGCGGCTGGACCGGGGCTCCCCTGGATCGCCGCTTTCCCCTTTTCTGCATAGTGCTATATTCTTGGCTAGAAGTGTCTTGCCTTCCCCTCCCTCTCCAAGGCACCCAAGGGATGAAAAACCTCTTTAGCCAGGCGGTGGTCACTGTTGCTGGGCAGCCAAGACGAGAGCGAGTGACGAGCGGGCGTTGTTGGCGCGACACCGTGTTTCCTGATGATCCGTCTCACGACGGCAAGGGAGGCGTTGGCGATAGACGCGCCGGAATGCGGGGAGGCCGAGCAAAGAGGAGGGCGATGAAGAGGACGGAGGCTATCCGTACATAGGCGGAGGGTCAGAAGGTGGGCACATTCCGCCGTAGTGAGGTCCTTTTACCCTCGTTCTTCCTGGGCGTTGGTTCTATCTACCAAGACGAACAGCCAGCTCTCAGCGGCATACGTCGTACACACCACTGTATCTTGCCCCAGGAGGCGCCGTGCGCCGGTCTTTTGCTAGCCCTCTGCTAGCCTTGCGCCTCCCTTCGTCACGTCGCAGCGCGTGTCTGCGTGTCTGCGTGTCTTTCTGTTTCTCTCTCTGTCTTGCGTCTCCTTACTTCGTACCTGGCAGTTGTGCTGCACAACGCATTCCTCTGGCGAAGACAAGGGGGGAAAAAAGGACGGACACGAAGACAGAGAAAAGGCCCTGAAGAAAGACGGGATGGCCCAAATCTTCACAATTCCACAAAGTTGACCCTTGCTTCTCTGTTCTGTGCAGAATCGCCAATAGTTCCATGACGAGGGAGGAGGGAGGCTGCCGAGAAATTACGGGACTGACTGGCTGACTGCGTGTTTGCGTACCTGTTTGTCTGTCTGGTTGTCTGTCTGTCTGTCTCTCTCCCTCTCTATCTCTCTATCTCTCTCTCTCTCATCTCCTTGGTGTCATCCCTTGACATCATAAGATCCCATCTGAGGCAATTCGGAAACAAGCAAAAAAGGCACGCTCGCTAGCCCACAGCAAAGACGGCGTGCGCTCGGGTGGTGTGCGGGCAGATCATCCGCACTGGAGCTTGGGCATTGGCTGCCCAGAGCTCGATGAAGGGAGGAAAGGGACGGGGAGCAAGATCGTAAACACTATCGGTAGGGCGTGTGTGCGAGCCAGTAATATGAGCACATCCAAGCCGCCATTTGCCCGCTGTCAGGGCTTGCAGGGTACAAGTACTCCGGACTGCACAATACCCCTTCGTCGTACTTGCCAGGTACCCTGGCGTTACTTAAATTTTGGTGGGCTCGGGAGATCGAGCGCACGGAGCATGGCCACCTCGGCAGCTGGGGGAGACACGACAAGGGGGGTGCAGGGCAGCTGACTGACCAGGGTGTGCTGCGGGAAGGCCAGCAGGGATTGGTAGCAGGGTAGCATTGGCAACCTCGGACTGCCCATGTTCATGATCTGGGTTACTGGGGCGATGATGCTTGATGATGCCATGGCCTCTTTTTTTCCCTTTATTCTGGCCGTATTTTTTCAACTTATCTCTCGATCTCCGTTGCCAATCGGCGTCAATACGTAAAATGAGCACGGGAGGGGCTGCAGCCGAAGTTACATCCCGTCCCTGATCGGAGGAGAAAAGGAGAGACAAAAAAAAGGAAAGGAAAAAAAGAAAATTCACCGAACAGCTCGCATATGTCAACGCCGCCGTGCAAAATCAAAAGGACGCCTCCCCTGCGGCACCGCATCTCGCCACAGCTTGCCCAACCAAAAGCGAAGCGTCGATACGCCTATCAGCTGGCCGCCCATCGATCGACGACGTGGATGGACGAGGTGGGTGGGGAGAGAGAGACCGCCCGTCAGCGCTATGAGAGGCCGAGAGTCGCCTTTTGACTTTTGCCAAAAGGACGTTGCATTTTCGGTGACAACTGGAGCCGATCGCGCTGTTCGTTGGGGCTGCCCCCCTCTTCTCCCACACTCTCTCTTCTTGAGTATCGCCTTTGGCCAGTGCTCGTCGATCTCTATTTCCAACGGTAGGTTCGGCAAGGAGCGCGCGCAAAGGGTGGCTCTTCCTTCTATTGGGTACTTTTGCTAGACGCGTTTCTAGGTTTGGAGCATACTCCGCAGGGAGTTTAGGGCATCTAGAGCTCGATTGCGAGTAGTTAATCGTTTTTGGTTTAATTTGATTATTTCTCGCCTCGCCCCCTTTTCCTTTTCTTGCGAATGGCATCGTCATCACTTCTTCTTTCTTTTCTTCTCTCTCGACGCTAGTTTAATCACCTCATCGTACGAAAGTTAATCGACCAAGCCGCCGTCCAATGGGCTTGTCGAGGGTTGGCTCGCCGAACGAATGTCTTGACGCGCTCATGCGCGTCGCTCGAGGGTCGATCCCGGAAAGGGAGGTCGTCTAGGAGCTTAGATAGACAGACCAAAAGTACCCAATGAAAAAAGAAAAGAAACAAAAAGAAGAAACAAAAAAGCAGGAAAGAAAGTGACCGAGTCTCGTCTTCTTGGCCTCTGCTTCCCCGGCGATTTTTCTCTCTCATCTCTATTTTCTATTTCCCCCCTTTCAGATTCCTCGCAGCAAGCTCGCCATCGAGTAGGTCCTCATTCTATACTAGGATGTCTCTCGCTGCTGGGTCTAAAGTACGATGTGCTCGGCTCTATTCTATCCATGTCTCTCACTTTTGTTTTTCCACTCTCGTCTGCTGTTTATCTTTCTTGTTCTTCTGCGTCGAACCCACACGGATTACTCGTAGGGGCAAAGATGAGCGCAGAACAGCAGCTGGCCCAAGCACAGACCACGGGAAAAAGAAAAGAAAAAGAGACACAGAGCAGAATAGAGCAGAAAGAAAAAGGAAAGAAAAAGGAAAGAAAAAAGCAACGAAAAAGCAACGAAAGAGGGACAGCTTCGATCGCCGGCCGATGGGAAATCCGGAGGGGCCGCCGCCCCCTAAGAGACATCTATCTGCGGTCTATTCCCTTTTCCAGCCTTCGACAACTACGTCGTATCTAGGTGAGCTGGCAAATCAGGCGCTGCTATCCGTGCGCATCGTCAATCGGTGTGTCTGTCGCTTCCGTTGCACGGACGGTGTTTATTTGCCGGTGCCGCCCCCTTTTTCTTCCCCTTCGGTTTGCCAAAGCCTCCGACTTCTCAGGCTCGTACGACCGGTCAGAGGAATACCACCCGAAAAGGTGATAGTATCAGTTACGACGGCGCGCCGCGGAACGCTTTCCAGACATAGAAGTGGCGCTTCACGAGAGGGAGGGAGAGGGCCGGCGCACAGAGCACCGCGCAAACACGTGGCTCTTGGCTGATTCCTCCCGCAGACTACAAGTACAGTTCGTAAGCGGACGCCAAGAACGAATGTGGCCATATCATGAGGCAGCCACACCAGAGACTACTCCGTACACGGGAATTATAGACGCGGTGTGGCTCCTTGCCTGGATGGGGGAGCGTCACGATGATGGCCAGAGGCGCGACTAAAGATAACGAGATCATAAAAATCCAGCCAGGATACAAACTGCGGAGCAGCGCTCTGCAATATGTCATAAGTACGCCGTAAGGACCTCGGCCGGTTCGGCTGCCAGGGGACCCATATAAGGCCAGGGTTGCTCGATTACAGAATCCCTGCACAAGGCTGGAGGGAAAATGCCACTGCGTAATGCTCAGCATTAAGTACCTCTCGTCCAGTGTTCCGCCTTTGTGGCTTCCTTTTTCTGGCTGGAGATCAGGGGTCGTGCATGGGTTTGGCCTGCAGGCCGGCTCTGCGACGTATTCATTATGTCAGTGGCTTGCATTGGTGTCCCATCCATTCTTGATTCTTGACTGCTTTGCTTTTCCCTGCCCACCTCCCCTTTCTGCACCTTTACCCCCCCCCCTCCCCCCCAACTATTCCAAATCTGGATTCTTAGAAGGTGGGTACCCCTTTTCGGGATTCCACTCCTCTGTAAGCTTTAATCTGGCTGGCTAGCGCGTCTACTCGTATGAGTAAGATATGGACTGGCCTTTGCTTTTTTTATTTTGGCTCTTTTTGGGCTATTTTTTCTGAGAACCCGGTCCCTGCACTATTCCATCACACTACCACAGGCCGCCACGGGAATACCGCACGATGGGCCAGCTACGGGACAATCCCCCAGGTTTGCTGGAAGACCAGCAAACTAAAAGGCCCCCGAAATAGCTGACCAGGACAGGGTCCCTGGCCGAGCTGACAAGGAACAGTGGCTCAGCCGGCCTACTGCAGGGTACTTTTTTTCAGAGACTCCCTTATTAATTCGTATTGATTATTCTAGACAGGACGTGATTCGATTGTAAGATTTTTCGATTCTGTATTGTTTGCTTCTCCTTTGCTTTCCACCAATTTTCAGTTCTTGGAGCGTGATTTCTTATCCGTTTGACAATAGCTTCAACACCGTTTGTCTGGTTAAAATTGTGTTATTGTTCTGTATCGGCTATGTGCCATCTGAACAAAAACAGAGGACGAACCAAGAACAGAGGGCGTACATGTCCCCGTCTCGAACTGTCGAACAATCCATGTTACCGGAGTGGCTGGTTTCTCCACACGGCTTGCAGTGACATCCGAGAGCGTTTTCGGTTCAGTCTGAACAAACACTACACCCTCCCCATCTCTCTTCATATATATTTTTATTGTCTTGTTTTTTCTTTTGGAGAGCAGAATCGCAACAACCTAAATTTTCCGCACGCACTTAGCCTACGACGGGCCCTGCAAGTACCAGATCTTTCTCTGCCTCTGGCGGTTTTTTGGCGACATGGTGGCAAAAATAGTTCACAGAAGTGTAAAAAGAGGGCTAAGAGCAAAAAGGAAAACGGGCGGAACAGTGCGAACAGGTACATGGGCAAGGCTTTGTTGCCCCGTGCATACGAACGAGTAATGATGTATTACATGCTGCGCCCAGCCTCTCGCGGGTCCGCTGCTCTCTTTGGCCTCTCTGGTCTCAGCCAACCAATCTCGCCCAGCTCCAAAGCTCCAAGATGCTATCGCACTCGCATAAGCCAATAATGGGCTATTTCGGGTAGCTCGAGAGACCAAGAAAGTAGTGCGAGTCCAGGAGGCAGCCAGGAACAGCTACTTGTCCAGGAACACTGCAAGGGGGGGAGCAAGCGGCTGGAATGCTTCCACGTGAGGCACCTGCAGGAGCTAGATAGGAGCAACGGAACGGGACTGTGCGTCTCATAGTGACGTTGGTTTGTTTAAAAATCAAAAGCAACAAGCAATCGAGAATGTCGAGATATGGCACGTACAAGAAGCCAACACAGAGCAACTGAACCCGCACAGACGCGGTTTCAGGAGGTAGATGCACGCACAATACATCTGAGGGCTGAAGACTTACTCGCTCTTCTGCTCGCAGGAGTTCCTTGCCGATTCATGCCTCTTCTGTCAGCCCACACGGCTCTCCGCTCCGCCAAATAAACAAGATGCCGCGCAGCTTATTACTCCTTTGGACTAGAAGGGGAGAGAGGAAAGGGGAACCAACCAACCCGGAGGTCTAGGGCGCTCCATAAATTATTGTGGTCTCTTCTTGGAACGGCCTCTGCGGAATGCTAGGCCGCCGCCGCACGGGTCCTGGGAGGAGTGGGTCTGGATTAACCTCTCTTTTTTCCTCTTTTTGTGTGGGTGTGGGCAGTTGAGCTCGCCCTGTGATTTGTCTCTGCACCAGGAGTATGTGTGTGTGCATACGACGTATGTGTGTGCATCTGTGTGTGCATATATATGTGCATGTGTGTGTGTGCACCCGTCTGCGAGCACCCGAACGTGCATTTTGGTGCGTGTGTGCCTGCTTATGCAGTTGGTCATGGCAGTCTAAGATAATCTATTTTCTGCATACGTCGTACTACGACGCACTGCGAGTGATGTCGTGTCCGGTTGGGTTGCGTTTGCTCCCAGCGCCGTGGGGAGAGGGGAAGAGGGGGAACCAACCAGACAACCATGTCCCCCCCCTTTCCCTGTTTCGTTTCCTCCCAGCTGCCAAGTCCAAGGCCTCTCGGAGCATTTCTTGCATGTCGGTGCTGTTGTTGCATCGTGGTGGAGTGACCAGGATATTATTTCTACTTTGTTTCCCCGTGTCCTTTGTCTGCTACTGCAGCCGTGACATTCGGCAGCCGGATCGTTGCCTCGCCCAACGGAGGACAAAAATTCGATGCCCTGCTATTCTCACACTGGTCTGCAGCAGCCTCTCAGCAAGGGTGTATTTACATATTTTGGGGTTCTTTCTTATAGGCGTGCGGGTCCTTGGATACGCCGCAGAGGCCATTGTGTCTGGCCTCTCTTCTTTGTCTCTTTTCGTCTCGTATCTTTTCTCGTCTCCTCGTTCTGCCCACAGAACACAGACGAATGTCCCCTTTTTTTTTTTTTTTTTTTTTTACAAAGGCCCAGTCCGTCTCACATCTTGCTCTAACGTTCTCGACAAGTCATCTGTGTCCACTTATTCTTAATAAAAAATGCCCCGGGTTGGCCAATGGCTGCTCGCGGATGCTGCATTACAGCTGCAATCCTGCTGTAGGTGCCAGAGATACTCCGTAGATCTGACCTTATTTTTTATTGCATTAATTTTTTTGCCTTAGGTTCGAAGGGCTTGAGGGCAAGACCAGAAAGGAAATAGATCACTGCGAGAAGCTGGAAGCGGGTCCGTTGCAAGTTTTCTTTTCTTTTGATTTCCTCATAGGAGTAAAGTAAGACATTTTTGAGAGCTTCGTGCTTGCGGTTGGCTATGAACGGGGGGCAGGCTGCCCGGGACATACTAAACGAGGGTGGGAGAGCGAGAGAGAGAGCGAGTACAAGCAGGAAAACAGTCGATAAAATTGCTAGAAGAGGATCGATTTTGGAGAATCGTGGACAGGCGTAACACTGCTCTCGCTGCTGCACGATATGAAAAAAACAGCCGAAGGAAGAGCCAGAGAGGACAGGTCTAGAAGGCAGCACCGCATAATACGAAGCACCCGGGATATGCACATGCCAGTTGGATTTTCCCAGGGGGCCACAGCCAAGACACACGACGTACATCTTACGCATATTAGAGTCAAAAGCAAGTAATAAGACCTGAGATTAAGCTCGTTTTCAGTCCCCCGAGCTGCGGCACTGCAGCGACGGCAAGTAAAATGAAGGCCTGGAATGGGAGCATTTATATTATTTACAATCATTTACAGGTAAAAAAAAAAGAAAACCGAAGAAATAGTAGGGAAAAAAATCAAAGATGGTTGGTGGAAGGGATGTGGTGATGGCGCCAGCGACGTTCTATCGAATCTAGTTCTTTTGTTGAATTCCAACCCCCTTTTTTTGCACCGAGTCTCTGTGAGGCACTGCTCTATCCTGGCGGATTGCTTACAGCCTTTGATGCATGCACAATATGCCGCTCGTTTAATGCGATTTGTGTACCCCATAAAAACTCTGCTGCGACGATCAGACGATCAGTTGAAACAAACAGCAGAAGAAGAAGAAGACCCGAGAATATCGTCCACAGGACAACAGCCCATACAGAGGCAGAAACAGAGACACAGACACAATAGGAAATCATTCTTGGCAGGCCGGGTCCGCTACGCCTCGTAAAGCAATATACTCGCCAAGAAGAATACGAAGCAGCAAAACGGGGCGCATATGCAACAAACTCCACAGGTCTCGCGATGTATGCAGCAAATATTAATACGTCGCAGGCGCTTCCGTTTTCTGGTCCATCTATCATTTTTTTATGTCATCACTGGGACTTTTGTCACAAAAGGAAGCATGAAATGTGTGAGACGAGGCGCAGTTCCCATTGTTTTTCCTTGTCAAGAGTTATGTAAGGTCACAAATTGTGTCAGTTCTCATTTGGGTCCTGTTTTTTTTGTCTACCTGCATATTTTTTGCCTTCGGCCGTCTCATTATCTTATGCACCTTGCATCCTTCACATGCTACCGACGCGTAACACACATCAAGACCATACCCCGACGGCGCTACGGCCAAAACCCGCAGACCTGCTCCTCACTCGGCAGCATGCCAGGCCGGCCAGGCCGGTCCGGCCAGGCCGCATTTGTCTCCCTTCTTCCTTGCCTTGTTCTCGAGCCCCCAGCCCCAGCCGTCGTGACCTCGCTTCGCCCATCTCTGCCGACTTCCGCACGACATGCAACTTGCGTATGCTAAGCTCTTGCTCTTGTGTCATCGCACTGGGTATTGAGGACAAAGTGCCTACTCGACGCATGGTGGTTATTCCCATCTGCCGACCTGCACGGACCGTGCAATGGACAATTGCTGATTACTCCTTGTTTCCCGTTCGGTTGCGTTCCTCATGCGCGTATTCCTGCTTGCCCCTCCTGTGGTTCTTTTCGCCTCTCTCCACCCACTGCCTGGTGCTAATGCACAGGCTGCGGGAAAACGAGCAGGGGTTCAGGACAGGGGAACAGGGGGACAGGGGAACAGAAGGGAAGGGAGGGGGGATGCCGCATGGAAGCTGAATAACCAGGACACATATTGCTGCACCACGAGGTGGCATCGGCGGACATGCAGGTCAGAATTAAACGAAACGTCATTTTGGAAACCGGTGAAATTGTACTTTTGGTCGTTATCCCGCGCCCTTCTCGCAGAACGTCTAATATCGAGCACGGAAAATCCCGCGCAGAGAAACAAGAAAACGCAAGAAAACGCAAGAAAACGCACTGGCTCGGGGTTCTCTTCGTCGTCTCCCGTCCACGGCAAATCTTTGGGAGTCTGCTCGTCGGCATTATTTCTTCTTGCGGACGGCCTCGTCCAGGAGACAGCAGCGACACGATGCCGGCTTCGTGTATACTGTAGTCCCTTTTTAAATGAGGCGCGGACGCCCGCTTAGCAGCCAGGCTAGCAGTGGAAGCCAGCAGGCGGCTAGGGCTAGTGCCAATTCTCTCGAGAGAACACGAGAGGGAAAGGCATCGGCTAAGAACACGCAGAGCAGAGCAGCCCGATGCTCTGTGCCCGTCTCGGCCCTAGAGGAGGATCCGATGGCCGTGGCTCGTCTTCCTCTGCTCTTCTCACTCTCACTCATACACACGCTCTCTCCCCCTCTCTCCGCGTCTTATAGCGCCATGCCATACGAACGGCGCAGTATGTACGGCGTAATTCTCACCCTGCGCCGCTAGTAGAGGCGATTGCCATGCCTGTCGGGCTCCTCCACCTGACGATATGGCTCATGGATGCTGCGATGCTGCGATGCTGCGATACTCCTCTCTTCCCCCCTCTTCTTCTCTTCGCTTCTCTTCTGCCTTTCTCCTCCCTCTTCTGCTGTTCTGTATCTCTCCTCCTTGCCGCTCCCGTCGCCTTTCCCGTCGTCTTGTTTCTTGTCCTGGGAACCCGTCCCCCTGGCGGGCTCCTCTTTCAATGCTGCTCTTACGTCCCCCCCCTCGCTGCAACCGTACCGGGAATGCCAATTCTGGTCGGCGGCCGCTGTCATTCTCTTCCCCTAGTCCCTCTTGCGTTGCAATGGACCCAGAACGGGACCAAGAAAATAAAATATTAAAAAATACCCCAAGACGAGATCCCCAAAAGAGAAACGAACCTAAAAAAATTCCGTCAAAATCCGGACAGACCAAGAACGAGACGATGTGACTTTGCGGATGGATCCATCTGTCCTCTCGAGCATCTTTCTTTTTTCATGACTCCCCCCACCAGATGTGCCCCGTCCTTGCAAGGTAGAAACTAGAATCGAGTATCAGGCCACAGCAGCTCTGGGCGCCGCTAATACGTTGCCTGATTCGGACAGCCAATGTTTTACTCGATGTTTACGACGTGTAGCTTTTTGCTTATTTTTTCCTACAAGTTTCTTGGCCATGCTATTTGGATGTGTCATTTTTTGATACTGTCACTCGTCCTTCTAGCTCGTGGTCTTTCTTGGCCACCTCTGATGATCTAACTAAACCATCCCGTCTTCCTTGCTTCAGCCCTGCATTTCTTTCTTGTCGTTTCTTATGCGGCATGTTAGCATATGTGAGGAGGACGGCGAGGTTGCACGGGGAGAGGATCCCCTCGCCAGAGAAAAGAAAGAACGCAAGAAAGTAACCAACCGGTGGCGAACGGGACGCAGACCGTCAAATCAAACACCTGACTTGCGATAGCATATGCAGCTTCCGCAACATCGAGGGAATGTCCATGCAGATTGTTGTATTAAAACGAGCGAGAGAGGGACATAAGGAGAGAGTAGATACGGCGAACACCCATCCTTCCCAGTTACACCTCGGCCTCGTGGACCTCCATTGGCCCAATCTCGCGTGGCGGTTGCAAGTCCGAGCTCCGATCTCGATCGTTCACTCCCCGGCTCTGCTTTCTCGCTTTATCCCTTCCGTCTCTTTTGTCTTCCATTGATCTTGCCACTCCCTTTCCATGTCGTTTTTATGCGCGATGTCAAAACATGCCCTCCTCAGCCTGCTGACAATATCTTCCCCTGTCCCAACTTGGGCTTGCCCGTTCCTGCGTGGATCCATCGGCTTTCCCATTTCCACTTTTTCCCGTCTATTCGCCCCATCCCAATGCACCTCTCTCTACCTCTCTCTCTTGTATTATTGTCCGTCTTCGTCTCCGTTACTTCGTCCCTCCGGCTCTCTGTCAGCTTTGCCTGCCCCCCTCGTCTAGACGCTGTTCCTGTCTATCATCCTTGTTTTTTTTCTTTTTATGAGAGCTTGGTAATTCCTCCGATGTGCAAGCTCCCCTTGCGCCCTATGCATGGCCGACCTCAATCCTTCTCGCTCGGTATCTCTGTCTATCTTTCTTGCTTCCTCTTGTGCTTTCGTGTCTCTGCATACCTCTCCCTTCGTCTTTCACAAGATTGCATGTGTTCACAAGCCCTCTCTCACTAGAGCCCTAGCTTCCTGCACGTCCGTTTTACGAGGTCGCGTTTTTGATCGCTGTATTGCCTCATGTTCGAGTTCTCGCTTCTTCCTCACCACCACCTCAAGATCCTGTTGTTGTTTTTGCTTCTTCTTTCATTTCCTTATTTTTTTTCCTATTTTTTTTAATACTTTTACGATCTGCTGCATAGCCATCCACACCACAAAAAGGCGCGTTCTTCGTCTTGGTCATGTCTCACATGTAGGAGCAGCACAGACAAAAGAGAAGTGTGTGAGTGTGTGATGGAGAGAAAGAGGGGAAGTGAAGAGGCGTCATGCCAAAAAAGAAAAGTGCAACATCTTGCCTCTCCTCGGGGCTGATAAAACAAACCAACATGCGATATTAATTAAACCATTTGGGAATGAAGAAACAAAGAAAAAAAAGAAAAAGATCAAGGGTTCCCCTCCTTTTTTTTGCCCTGTCATCTCCCTCCCTGTGCCTTGTGCCTGACGGAGCTGTATTCGGACGCGTCGTCGACGTGCCTCTTTCGTATTACTCGTTTCTTCTGCTTCTTTTTTTTTTTTTTTGCCTCCCTTTCGACTGTTCCTTGTTTTGTAAAAGCATGCCATCTATGAGCATAGGGACGGACAAAATGTATAACGCTCATCTCAGCCTCCCTTTACCCCGTCTCGAGCCTCCCTTGCCTTTTGGACCGTTGACCTGGTGTGCCGCCGAGACCTGTGTTGACGATCCAAGCTGCGTCGCCAATCCCTGTTCCAACTGGGGATAGAGGCGTGGAAACGACAAGATCCCCAATCGAGCCGCAGCACCAAGGTGGTTTTCTCTAGTGTCTCTTGATACCCTTATTCCTGTCCCGTTTCTGCCTCTTGCGTAAGACGTGTTCTATCCCTACCTTAAAGTGGTTCTTCAAAAGTGGTCCATCCGGTTTAAAGTGGTTTTGGACGGCCTGGGTATCTAAGTGGTTTTTTGTGTCCCCCTCCCTCTCTTCATTTCTTCGTCTTCTTCGTCATCCCCCTCGTTTTGCCTTCTTCAGCTGTTTCTCTGCTAAAGTGCTTGTCTAAAGTGGCTCCTGTTTATTTCATTTTTTATTTTTGCAACGATGTGGGTTCGGGTGCCTTTTCCATTAAAGTGGTTCTTGCATTCTTGACAACGGGAATCAAGGGGGCGGAGAACCACAGGGAGGCCGAAAGGACCTGCAGAAAAAGGAAAGTGAGGGCAGATATTAGACGTAAAAGCAGACAGAGACAAGGCAAGGAACCAAAAAAGCCGCCAGGAACAAGAGACATCCGCAAGAAAGACGAGAATAAGACGCGCCGGACAGGAATGCAACGGGAGCCAACGACGCGGTGGCCGACGAGGTCGGAGCAAAAGTACGCCGTAATTACTACGAGGACTGCCTCGCCCACCATTACTTGCACTCCTCCCCCCTCTTGTAAGATGCGCCCGCCATCGTTCTAACCCCCCCGGCGGAGAGGCGATCAGGAAACGATGGCCCATACCGCCGAGTCGCGATGGCGGGGCTGGCTGCAGTCTGCTTGGCGTCTGCTCTGCCTTCTCCTCACGTCGTCGTTGTAAGTCGAGTCCGGCGGCGGATGCGGATTCCGGACGCCCTCCTCGCCACTTTGCCTGCTCGAGTTGCTTCCCTTGCTTTTCTTTTTCGTATTTCGTTGCAAACTAGTCTTCTCGTCCATTCTGAGAATTGTCTCCCGTTTGGGCTACTCGACCGCGCTAGGTAGCCCTCGATCCTTCGTCCGCCTTTTCGCTGCGTCTTGTTCGTCTCTTGGGACCTCCTCCATTTCTCTGCAGCTCTTTCCTTTTTCGTTCGTCTGGCTCTATCGGCCTCGTCAACTGATGCTTTCGCGCTCTGGCGCCTCCCCGGTCCTTGCGTCGCTCGTGTTGGGGATGCGGGCTCTGCGGGCGAGCCCTGCAGCGTTTGCTTACTGTTCGTGCTTCTTTTTTCTTTTCTTTTTTTCTTATTTTTTTGGCGGGGGGGGGACGGCCTTCAGTTGCGTAATTTATGTAAGACGCTGTGTGGTGTAGCTGCACGTTGGTTGGCGGCCTGCAGGACGGAGGACGGAGGTTGTACTTGGCCCTCTTGGCCGTGGAATCTCTGGTTTCTCGGTGGTTTCTTGGCTCTTCTGGTTTGCTAGTTTTCTCGTTATCTCTGCTTCTCATCTTGTCATTTTTTCTTTCTTTCTTTCTTTCTTCCTTTTCGTCCCGCCCTTCTCGTCACGTATTCCGCTACTAGCCCTCACCTCTCTCACCTCTCTCACCTCTCTCATCCCTCTCCTCGCGGCCGTGCCCATCTCTGTTCCTGCCGCCCTTTCTTGCCTGTCAAACGATGTCAGCCTTGGACGAAAAGACGTAAGATCATCCTGCGGAGAAGTAGAATTCCAAAAGAATGCCGTCCGGAACACACGGACTCCCGGGGGCTCTTCTCTCGCAGAAAGCGCCGTGCACATCAGTCCCATCACATCACCACTGGCGCGCCTTGCAGGCTGTCCCTCTTTTCTTGATCCATTTTAGCCCCGAAATCGCGGGCACATCATTGCTGATCATGTTGGATTTGCCCGTCACACGCCAGACAACCAACCTGGTCGAGTTGCTGTCATGCTATTGGCCAAATCTTCTTGTCTCGCTGATTGCTGCTTGGAAGAGGAGAAGGAACTGCAGAAGGCATTACAAAAAAGAAAAGAGATCAATATAAAAAATAAAATAAAGCAAAGGAACAGAAGAAAAGAAGAAAGGAAGAACAGAAGAAAAGAAAATACAAGCTAAGAAGGCGTAGATAGGAAGACACAAAAAGAAACCGAATTGAAAGCCTGCAGAAGGCGTTCCAATGCCAGGGAGAATTCAAAAGAAGGAAAGAATCCATTAAACTAGAGAGGTCTATTCTCGAGATTCCAAGATAGTAAAGCTCACAGACATACACGCACGCTTGCCTGTTGGCGCTCTCTCTTCACGAACCGGGTGTATGATGAGCACAGGATGCGCGACGCGTCCGACACCCAAGACATCCAAGACATACACGACGAGACACGACTAGAACGCGGCCATCGACTCTCACCGGCTCCGGCTTTCACCGGCGCCCTCAGGCACTCGCTTCTTCATCTCATGTTCCTCCCTGTGGAAGATGCTCGACGCAGCAGGACGTCGAGCAGGCGACGTACGGAGGAGCCCATCTTGCCCGTCCGAGACGGTTGCTATGCGGGCGCGGTGGGCCAGACAAGACTAAGAGTGCGTGCTAAGAGCAGCTACGGAGCTACGAGCTGCGCGCGCAGAAGAGGTGGGCAACGCGAGTGGAGTCTTGAATGAGGATCGTTCGCCCGGCCACCCCTTTCACAGACGACGTTTCCTGGCGTGCGAGCGGGCAGCTTGCTGCTGTGGTTCATCTGGTGCCTCTGGTGCCTCTGGTGCCTCTGGTGCCTCTGGTGCCTCTGGTGCCTCTGGTGCCTCTGGTGCCTCTGGTTCCTGAGCCGCTTTCCGGCAGCAGCCCAGTCCGAGCTACTCTCTCTGTCTCTCTATGCATGTCGGCTCCCGCTCCTGCATGAGTGCATGTGGAGAGGCAAGACAAGAGTCGCGCAGGATTTCAAGGAAGGGCGAGCCAGGGCGAGACAAGATAGCTGCGGCATGGGATGAAGAGCATGATACTACAGGTACGAGGGCCGACACACGCGGTGGAATGATTCCGAGAGCCATCCGCGGACAGCTGAGCTGTCCTGTCCACGGACGACTGCCCACAGACGACTGCCCACGGACGGCTGTGCAGACAAGACGGCAGCCGACCGGAAGCAGCTGCAGATGCAGACGACCTCGAGTGTTGGTTGTGAAGAGCCCGCCGGGGGGAGGTCGACAGCAAGGAGACAGTAGTAGCACGCACGTTCGAAGCGGAAATGAAAGCGCAAAAAGGGCCCTACAGGGGAGCGCTTTTCTTTGTCCAGCCCCGGCTGCACCAGGGCTGCTCTGCCCCCTCGCTGCCAACAGCGGCCAGGCCGTGGGCACTCGATCGCCTGAGGGTGCCCGCCTGGCCTGCCTAACGCGAACGAGCCTGCCTTCTGGTGGGTTTTTACTCGCACACCCCCCTAGTTCCCGGCCGTCTATGCCCACACCCCTTTCCCCACCCTCACTAGAAACCAACACGCACCATCCACACCCCCCTCCCCCCCGGGTGCCTTTAGTAACCCCCCAGTCCGTGCTCTTTACGGTGCATTCTTTGAAGCGGCTCTTTCCTCTGCCACTCCAGCATGTGGATGTACACGGCGGCGCTGGCTCTACCTGGCGCTGGGCTGGGCCCACACGCGATCGCCCAAGTACTGCGCGCCGCCGTCACGGCCAGGGTGTACATGCGAGCGATGCCAATGTCCCCCCGTCCCTTCCAAGGGCGAACGGGGGCGCGACTCACAGTCGCAATTGCTGTGTGCGGAGTACAGTCCTCGTACTCATGTACGGGCAGACGTGTATGTTGGAGCTATGCGTGTAAGTGCAGGAGCGAACTCTGCTCTTTTTCTCTTTTTCTTTTTGTCTTTTTCTCTTTTCTCTCTAGCTCTCTCAATCGCCGGCGTCGTTCTTTCTCTTTTTGCTCTTGCTATATAATATTCTCCTCCCCCTCGTCCCTTCATTCTTCCCAACTTCATTCTTCCACTCCCTACTCACTACTCCCTACTTCCTGCTCCCTGCTCCCTGCTCTCTCCATCCCCGTCTACCCCAACAACGAGAGCCATCTTCAACATTCTTGTCAACATTCATTTGCTCTTTTCTAACAGTCCTAAGCAACAGATCCTGCTTCGCTCGAAGTCAAGGTCTAGCCCTAATTTCTGAGGGCATCGCCGGCATCCGCCATCAGCTTTTGTCCTTTGCCTGCCCTCTCTCCCTCACGCTCTCTCTCACATTCCCTCACATCCCTACTCGCTCGTCTATCATGGACATGAAGATGAACGAGTTCCAGGTGCAGCACGCCATGTACGGCGAGGCCCAGCCCAGCCACGGCGGCAGCTTCTCATCGGCATCCTCTGGCTCTGTGGGATCCAACTTCGGTCCCTTCACGCCGGTGTCTGGACGCTCCTCGCCAGACGGCAGCCAGCGCCTCTCCGACTACGACGTGGCTGCAGCCTCGTCGTTCTCCAGCAGCATGCTGAACATGACCCCGCCACCCTCGGCCTCCGTGCCGTACTTCAACATGAGCATGACGGCCAACACCGGGGCCGCGCCCATGTCCATGGATGCCACTGCCTCCATGCCGGGTCTACCCAGCGGCTACATGTCGTCCTCGAGCTTCCAGCAGACACCCGCGACGCCCGAGCGGAACCACAGCTTCAGCAGCCACGTCTCGGCCACCAGCCCAACCAGCCCGGGTGCGCACATGCTGTCGTCGTCGTACCCGGCGTCGATCTCGTCCATGTCATCCATGACATCCATGTCGTCCATGGCCTCGGCTTCGCCACACCAGGACGCCCTATGCGGCCCGGCCACGCCTGAAGCCTACGCATTCCCGGAGATGTCGGCCAAGTCACACCTTCAGCAACAGCAGCCACTGCCGATATCCTTTCAACACCGCCCACAGCAGCAGCCGTCAGGCGGCTTCCCGTTTCCGACGCCGCCACCGAACCAGTCGCTTGCCAACGACTACAATGACATGTCGCCGTCCGAGTTCTACTGGAACAACCGCGCCGAGAGCCCAGCCATCAACTACTTCGGCGATCGCCCGGCCCTACCGCCACCGCCGCCGTCGGCCACGCTGAGATCGTCCGTTGTTAAGCAGGAGAGTGCCGAGGCCTACTATTCGCCCACTAATCGCACATTCTCGTCTGCTTCATCCGGGTCTTACGCCGCCACACCGACGCCCATGCGTCGACAGGTGCGCTATACGGGCGCCCAGATGACTGCCAAAGCTCTACAGGAGAAGATGGGTGCGGGCAGTGCCCACCACAACTACAACTCCCTCGCGGATTCTGTGGGCGGCAACATCATCACGCGAAACGGCATCAGGGTGTCCAAGGTCGCCTCAGGCGCATATAAGTGCATCGAGCCCGGCTGTCCCTCGCGTCCCTTTAAACGCTCAGAGCACCTGAAGCGCCATGTTACTACGTACGTACCTTTCCGCCCCCTTCCCGGCTCCCCCTTAATGAGAGGCACAGGTGCTAACATACTTCCAGTCACCACGAGAACAAGGACCAGTTCCCATGCAGGTTCTGCGGACGCCAATTTAACCGCAAGGACAACTGGCGGTCTCATCTGAAGCTGCACACCGTCGCCCGCGGCAAGAATGCCCGGACAGACTACCACGCTGAAGCGGTCAGCCTGTACGAGTCAGAGATGGCAAAGATCACCAAGTGCCGCTCCCGGAAGGACTCCGACATATACGCCCACAATTAAGCCCGGTATACGATGCGACCGCACCTACGTCTTCTCTAGAGGACTCTCCCTCTTTTTTGTTTTGGTTTTTTGCCTCTTCTGTTTTTTTACAACCGCGCTTTATGTTCTTCCTTTTACGGGGGTTTTGGGTGTTTTTGGGGCATGGAAAGTCCCCCTGTTCTATTTTTAGTTTTTTTTTTGGTCTTTCCTGTGGTTTTCTGGTGTCCGTTCTATCATGAGGAGTTCCGGGGCATGGGTTATGATTTGTTTTCCTGATACAATATACGTTAATCGGACTCGGGACAGCTTTTTTTCTCTTCTTTTTTTTTCTTCTCTTTTTTGGATTTGCCATTTTGTGGGAGTGCTTTAGACAACTACGGTTGGAAGAAGGGGGATTGGGGGTGGGGCTCGCCACTACGAGTCTCTGACCAAAAAACACGACGATGGGCAATTGGGAATTTCTAGATTAGGCTTTAAAAACACGAATACCAGCAAGTCTATGCTATACTTCTTTTTCTTTTTGATTCAGCTTTTTGGTTCCCATGTGGTCGGCAAGTGCTCGTAGAGTAAATAGTTCTGCAAAGAACACATATTGTTTTTGTTTTTGTTTGTTTTTTTTGCTTGTTAGGCAGTCGTGGCGATTGAGGTGAGTCAATGCATTTCATGACCTCGGTAAAAACAGAAACAAAATAAAGTTTTAAAAAATTTGAGAAAAAGTGCCATGACACAATTGTGCAGTTCCATGTGTAATTCGAGAATTTAGCTGCTTCTTCCTTTGAGTTTTTTTAGCCTCTGCTGCGACCCATCCGTGAGTGGTCGGTGACAGCCATCCAACAGACGTAGGGATGATGTCAAGCCGAAGGCGCGGCAGCGGGAAGTATCTGCAGAGGAAAATAGAGAAAAGTTCGAGAACAGGGAGAGGAGGGACTCAGAGGAGCTGACATCGATTCCGAGATAATCGAGGACGTGCACGAAAATTGAAATTAATAAGGACAGGGCTGATGGTAGGACGGCGAGGTAATACAGAGAGTGACACGTAAAAGAATTGGCTTGCCAACAACCCCCAAAACCCAACCCAAAAAAACAACACATATACAAACTTGCCACTGACTTCGTCAAAAGGGAGGAAAACTGCTCGACGCTGAATATACGAAGCTACGACTGTGGGAAAAAGAAGAGAAGCGAACTGATCACAAGACGAAGGAAAAAAAATCCAGCTAGACACATTCGTTTACTCAGCTGGGAAGAAGTAAGAAGTGCCTCTAGGGGACAAAAGAAGAGGCGTACCTGCAGATGCAGAACAGAAGCCTTTTTCAGAGACAGAAAAAAAGAAAATCTAATAGTCGCGTACTCCGTACTGTGGAGGCAAGACAAGCAAAACAAGCAAAACCAGGCAAAAACCAAGCGAAAACCCCAAACCATGTCTTGGAAGTCGTCCCCCCCTCCCCCCCCCCCCCCCCACCTCTCCCCCCTGGTCCTTGGAAGTCAAGCCACTGACAAGGTTTTCTATTTCTTTGATCAGCCCGCCCTGGACTCCGTACATATTACGGAGTACGGAGTATTACTCGTAACGTAATATGTGACGGGAGATCCGGCCAGCATCCGCCCGGATCGTTGTTCTTTTTCTTCTTTTTACCCTCTTTTATCGCTCCACCTTCCAGACCCCGGCTTTCAGCTTGTCTAGCCCAGGCGCAGAGCAAGTCGAAATCGAGAAACGAAAAATCGCAATCGCAAACCGCAAATCGCAAAAAAAAAAAAAAGGAAAAAAAAAAAAAGGCAACTAGCGGACCAAAAGCTACGACAACACAAATAATCCAAATAACACAAAAATTAAAGCCCACAAGCGCATGCCCCGTAGTGCCGATCCTTTGTTCATCGCCTCTGCCTAGCGCCGCGCGCAAAAAACGGCGCTACGACGAATTGCGGATTGCGTAAAAAAGGTAGCTTTCTGCGCTAAGAGGCCTGGCCGGGGCTGGGGGGGACAAGGGCCCCATGCTTCCCTCGTATCTCAGCCGGGTACGAGCAGTCGTCAGTTGGTCCTGTGTTGTTGTGACTCGCAACTATGTTTCTCATTCTGCTCCATCAGCTAATATTGTCTTCTTCTCATCTGGTCCAACCTCGACCAACTCCTGTTGGCTTGTCCGGTGCGCCGTTCTTTCGTCTTTTGTTCTGGGTCCCCTTTTCTTGTCCCTCGGCTCTTTCTTTTTCGTTTTTCTTTTTCCTTCCCGTGAGACAAAGGCCGCGAGACAAGCCGTACCTCGACCGTTTCCCCTTGGTCGTCCAGAGACAGTCCGTGAATCCCTGCCTCTTCGAGTCAAGCTCTACGACGTGATATCCACTTCTCGCAGTCGCCGCATCTCTTGTCTTGCCGTCCGTTACGGTGTCTCGCTTTGTTGCTCCGTATTTATGCCCTCTTGTCCGCCGCCCAGGTAGGATCTAGGGCTGTACTCGTACCTTGCACCAAGGGGGGTGGTGCACTTTGTTTTTGGTCCTCGAGACATGCAGTGACGATCCCCTTAGTTTGATAAGATGCGCAGGCAAGTCCCCTCCAAAACTGAGAGAGAGGACGAATCAAGTCAGGAAGATTCTTGGTTGGAGAGGGGCGGGGGGAATCGAGCCAGATACAGGTACTTGTAGATCGCCCTTCTCCACTGTCTGTGTCTGCGTAGCTCAGGCAGAGACAGAGACGGAGACACAGAGAGAGAGATAGAGACCCAAAAATGATCCCGTCATTCACCTGTCAGAACGCCCATCATTTTGCTCTTGCAAGGTCCCCTCTTTTTTGTTTCTCTCAGTTTTGAAACCCCCCCCTCCTCCCGGTTATCTTTTGTCTGCTTGCCTAATCACCCAATTAAATCCCACCGGCCATCTCTCTCTTATCCCCTAACGCGTGCTCTAATTTCTCGATCTGTCCTAATCGCTTTTTGACCACCCATCGTCTCCTAGTTGCCATTGATTGTACTCGCTCATTGAAAACCGGCGGAGTTGCCGTTTCCCGCTTCTTCTTCCTCTTTTTTTTTTTTTTTTTTTTTTGGGACACCAAGACACTTTCCTGTCCGTCCCCCCTCGTCCCTTGTCCCCTGTCACCATCTCCCGAAAGCCTAGTCGCCACCCCGCACAGTCTGGTCGATCTTGTGACACTCTTTTTCACCCGTGCTCAGCCGTGTGCAATCGCAGTGTTGTGAACTTTTGGAGCTTTGGAGGGAGCAGCTGATTAGTACTGGATGTTATCTTTGTCTTTTTATCTATTGCGGGGCTTTTCCTCCTTCACCGTGTGATACTGTACGGCAGCGATGCCATCTGGATTGGTTCCCGGGCCTGTGGCAACGGAAAACAACAAGCTGACTCTGATCTGGGCTATCCCATCGGCACTGTGCTATCTCGTGACCGTGTCGCACTGTCGCCAGTTATCTCACATGCTCCAATAATTACGTCGTAGCTCGGGCTAGAGGCTAGTTGTCAGCGATTATCTCTGTAAGCTGCTGAAGTGAGGTAACAGAAAGCTCGTCCGCAGCAGGGCCTCTTCGTTCTCGTGTTGTGTTAGACTGTCTTCGAATGTGACGGGGGAGCTGTGACAGGACGATTTCAATCGGGTAAGAATTGCAATAGACGCGGCGCTAAAAAAGACCAAGCTCGGCGTCTGTTTTCGGAATAACTCAGCACAGTTAGTTGTCTTACGAAACTGACCTACGGACCAGATATTTCCGTCGATGTCATCTGTTGCAACCTCGTTCTGACTCAATGCGACGGTTTCGATGATGCTAGAAGACCAAGAAACTCGTTAAGCATATGCAGACATGTGCTATTGCATGTTGTCTCGTCTTGGGACATCCGCCTATCAGATTGTCTCTTCTTGCTGCCCTTTTCTTGTCTTCTCTTCACTGATAGATAGCTCTTTTGACAGCCTAGTCTGCTAGTTCGAGGCTATGCTGTCAGAGTGGTGGTACGGTTCTGGATGCGTATGGTGCACCAAGACGCATCCTGTTTTGGTTCAAAAAAAAAAACAATAAGCCCCCAGATGGTGCCATGGCGGCCGCGATGATGTGTATGCTTGCATGCATGGCTCTGGGCAGAACCGGGCATTCTGCTCCGTCTCTCAGGTAGTACTCCGTATTCATACAACACTCCGGCCTCCGTGCTTGCATCGTCGTGCTCGATTTAGCTCGGCAGGCAGACGGAGTTGCAGGAATTAGGTTCCGGCTCTCCCGCATGCCCCTGCAAGGGGGCTAATGTGGGTGTGTACCTTGCACCTCACCGGTTGACCTGGGCCCAGCCCTTCCATCGCAGCCAAGAGCTGAAAAAAGAAAGAGGAGACTCTTGGCATACGACGTAGCCGGAGGTGCACGGTTCATAATACCCCCGTGGGAGTGAATGGGAGAGAGAGAGGGTCAGTTTCCGCAATGCCACAGGTGCTTTTTTGCTGCTGCATTTTCTGCTGCATTTGCACTTACGCTTGTACTTGCACTTGCTGCTATACTTGGCACTTACTACACTTGCTCCTACACTTGTCTACACTTGCTCTTACACTTTTGCTGCGCACACCTGCACGCACAAGCTTAATCTCTCGACATCGTGGGCGAGAACACCGCCCCCAAAATCACATGTTCTCGGCGCTTGTGTGCTTGGCTTGGGCCGTTTCCATGTCATATTTTCTTTGCTTTTTGCGCGAGCCTGCAACCCTCTTCATTCTCCTCAATTTTGATCACATCGCCTCAAGAGTCTAGACCCTTGGCGTCTCGAGCCCCCATCTTCCCCCCCCAAACTGCCATTTACGACGTAAGTGTGGTATTGTTTGGTGCGATACCCAACAGGCAGGTAAGAGCAAGATACCGCCTGCAAGTATTTTTCGCTGAAATTCACTGTGCGTTGTGCTGCCAGAGGCAAGCGAAAGCAACGCTTCGTGCAGCTCATGCAGCGCATGCAGCGCATGCAGCTCATGCAATCGGGGCAGCTTTCGAGCAGCCCGAGAAGCCCAAGCAGCCCCAAAGACGATCCGTACAGTAGCGCCTCTCTCGCTTCTGCGCTAGTGGTCAGTAGTGGGCAATCCTTTTATGCACTTTTGCCGTTTGGGCTGCCCCGACAAGAGGCCGGCCTTGTGGTGAGGGACAAAGAGAGACGGGCTCGCTTGGAGACTACGCCACAGAAAGGGGAAGTACTCGTACGGAGCATGTCGTAATTAGAGCAGTCTGGGCATCGGGAGAGACGAGAGCTTGGAAAGCCTTCTCCTTTGAAGGCGGAGTGAACGAGAGGGGAAAAAGAAGTGACATGTCGTTTCCACGGCTTGCGCAGCGAATAGACGTCACCAAGCATGCACGCCTTCGGGGCGCCACATGGGCACAATGGCTATTCTCCTCTACGGAGTACATATATGCAAGGTGATCCTGCTCTGTGTCCTCTGCGTACGCACGAGTAGATGCGTCCACTTTCGTCCCATTTGGGTCGGATTCCTTTTTTTTCTTTTTCCTTTCCCTTACTCCCTCCTCCTTCGGGTTGTTCTTCCTCTTCTTCCTGTTTTTCTTCGTCTCGCGTATCCCTCCATCTGTATGGACATTCAATTGCATCTGGCGGACTCGATGGAGCGGTTTGCCTCATGATACGAAAGGAAAAAGAAAACAAAAAGAGGCCACTAACACTAAGCGTCGACCGAAGGAAAGCGTTTCGGCCAATTGTGAGGCTCCTCCTCGGCCCCTCCTTTCTCCTCTCCTCTTTCCCCTCTTCTCCCCCTCCTCTCTGGCACACACGAACGGCAGCCAAGCCAAGAGGCCAAAACGAAGAGAGCGGCCACTAAGCACAATCAATAATGCACTGATGTTACGGTCTATTTTAACGTCGATAGTGAGGCTGGGCCGGTGGAACTACGGAGCGCTCACCTTGGCAACGTAACCTTCCTTTCCTATGTGGGTATCTGCAGAATAAGAAAGCTCTTGGCTTCTTGGCTTCTTGGCTTCCTTGGTTATCGGGATGCTCGTTTACCACAACGAGGAGTTGGTACCCCGTCAACAGAACGACTTATCAGCGGCCCCGTAGCTACAGGCGGCACTCGTGCGAAGAATACGGCAGACACTGCCGGTATAAGACAAGAGCAAAGAAGTGCAGCGCGAACGCGAAGAGGATGGTGAGGATGGGGCGGGCACCAAACATATTACTGGAAGCAGAAAGAGCTGCAGGGAAGATAACAATGCAGTTTATATGAACGGCATATAAGAAACAGCGTGCGACAACCCTATAAGGATGACGTATAAATGGCCCGTTCGTCATCTTAAGCTCTCCTGTCTTTGGTTGTGGTGGAGCAAGCCTTGCGGACCAGATCTCCGCGGATTGTGGTTGTGTTTGCGGCAGTGGAAACAGACGGACCCGAGGTCCATCTGAGAAAGAAACAGACCCTCAATACCACACAAGCACGCCAGCCGCCAAGAAAGAACCAAGAGGGGCCAACAGAGTCCCATTATAAGACGATTCGAGCGACAGTTCATCCGTTCTTTTCGTTGAAACATTGCTGGGTAGCACCACAGTAAAACAAAAAAAAAAACAAAAAAAGCCACAAAGCGCATGCACGCAGATGCCAAGTCTCGCCTCTCTTCCAGAAGCGATAGCCCAGGTACAGGGGTCTTGCTGGCGGGGATGATAGAAGGAGGTGGCAGGTGGAGAGGAGGGCCCGAAAATAAAAGACAGGCTGCACCTGGTATGTGGCTATCAAAAGAAAAGAAAAGAAAAAAAGGCCAAGAAAAATTATGTAAATAGCTGCAGTAGTCCACTGCAGCGTACAATCCTGCGCCTGTTGGTTTCTCGAAGGGGAAGTTCCGACGCTGGAGGTCGGCCATCCATCACCGCTTTCGAAAAACACGAGCCGATCAACCTTGGGACGAAAAGAACAGTGGAGAGAGAGGGGGGAGGGGGCAAGACGACGGCTGAAAGGCTGAGACGTAAAAACGACGTAAAAGAAAAAAAAAGACGATGAGCTGAAGGACCAAAAAGCTAAAATGCCAGTGTCTCACCTCGTCAGGTACGGGAAATGGCACTCCCCGCGGAGAACCAAATTGCTTGCCAAACGCGGGTCCCAGGCCTGCAGGGGCAAAGTGACGAGGAGGACCTGAAGAGGGGACGTGACGCGAGACCAACAGGAGAGAAAAGGGGGGAGAGGGAAAGCAAAGAGAAATCAAGGCATAGAGACCGCTGCCTCGATTTTTTTGGGGGGCTTTTTGGTTGCATCTCTTGCGGCGCATTGGTTTTGCTCTATTTTCTGGGGGCTTGCATATTTCTCTGCATCTGCCCGCATGTCTCTGGGTTGCAGCTCCATTTGTGTGCATCGTATCTGCATCTCGGCACGCATGCCATCCCATGCTGCTCTCGTGGAGGGGGCGTGTGCTGTTGGGGCATAAAACTCTCGAGATTGTCCTTTTCTTGTTTTGTTTTGCGAGGTCAGGCAAACTCATGGTGGCCTGTTGGCTTCGGGTGCAGTGCAGGGCCTGCGTGGCTTCAAAAGATATCTGGCGACGAAGAGCTTCGATACGACCAGGACCCTGGGAAATCGCCGTTCTTTGTCTCTCTTCTTTCGGCGCTCGAGCAGGGCCTGTCGGTCCCGAGAACACGTTTATTAAAGCTCGTTCTCAATGAAAGTTGAAAGAGGAGATGAACTAGGAAACGAGCCCAAGGAGGACAAAGAAAACAAACAGAGGGCCTCGCGAGAGAGAGAGATAGGGGAAGAGCTAAAAACGGCCACGATCATGGAGATGCACCCACGTGTGCATGCATTGGCCTCATGTGCAGCCCGTTGGTCAGCGAGCGAGACCCCCGGTGAGGGATGAGAGGGGCATCTGGGTGAAAGAGGGTGTGGTCCAAGCATGCACTTGCATGGGACTTGAGACGAGGATAGATAGGGCCTAAGGAGGAAAACAAGAAAAGGACAAACGGCGCTGACGCGCATTCAACCGTATCTTAGAAGAGCCGGGCTTGTGCAGGGGCAAGGAGAGCGTTATCGTGCTAAGAGCAAGCTAGGTCGCGGGGCAAAAGGCCAGCAACCAAGCAACAGAGCCAATTCAGCTCTGCGATTCCTGAAACAAAAAAAATAAACGAAAAAAATAAACGGGAGTTGGAACCGAAGCAAATGGTCAGACCGACCGAAAAACGCTGCTCGTCAAGCGACCATCAAGCTTGCTCTCGCTAAACAACCAACACCGCGGCCGCAAATGGCTCCTCCTGAGATGAGGTGAGAATGGTCCTGTGTTTGCACGCAATATGCTCAGCGTTGGCGTTCACGAGCTACCTTACTGGACACGACAGGGCCTGAGTGAGGCCCCCCGGTCGCCGATAAACAGGCCATTCCACACTCATCGGGCGCCACCGCCTTGCTCACCGTCTGGTAGTGCCAACGGCCTGCCCCCAAATTTTCCGAAAGCGGCCGGTTTCCTATTTGGAAGTCTGACTGCCTCTCTATCTGGAATTTTCGACTCTGTTTCTGCCTTCTGTGTTATGATCGTCGTCGATGTGGCGGTCAAATAGATTACGCAACAACCGCCCCCAGGCGCCATCCAACAAGCGAGTCTTTGCGCAGAAAACAAAATGGCACAAAAATAGGACCGGAGCTGCCGAACAATTCGTCGACGCTTTGTGTGCTTGCTGATTTTGATCCTGTTGGCGCAACTGCGTTTCTGGATGCTGTCCTAACAACGTCGCGGAACAAAAATACGAGCACAAGTGCAACAGCCCGAGCAGTGTTGCTCTTCCTCTAGAAGACCCGCCAAGTGGCTCCTTCTAGGAGGGCTAAGAGTCGAAGGAGAATCCGGCTGTGCTCATTGCGCCTCCATTAGTACGCGCACCTCCAGTTCGATACTGCTGCTGCTGTTGGTGCTGGTCTCATTCTTTTCGCTGAACAGAGAGCCACCTTGGGTCCTGCGAGCCGATGCTTGCTGTCGCCCTGTCTTCCTCCAACGAGCCCGAAAGTGTTTGGGTTCTCGAAACAGACAGGCTGCTAGGCGGTACGCTGACGGCAATTTCTGTCACGGCCACTTGTCTCACCAAGCTCTCCGCTGTCTCTCACTTCCCGTTACCTGCATGCCTCTTTTCCCGGGGTATCGGTTCATTTCGAGTGAAACCTGCATCAAAGAGCCGCCAGAAATGGAGATATTGCCAGCCTGGTCTCTCTACATCATTGCGCAGGCGGCACAAAATTCTGGACCGTGCGACAGGCACGGCCAAACAGGCAGTTGGTGCGGGTGAATCATGACCACGGCACCCGTGCAAGGAGATCATTTTTAGCATGACAGAGTTGTGATGTTGACTTGGGTATGCCATACATAATCGGGCCTATGCCGTGGGCCTTCTGGCTGATGAGGAGCCTGAGAGCTCGTTGTTGGAAGACCATGCTGTGTTGGCCATCAAGTTTCATTGCCACAAGGGGCAACTTGCCGTGTCCAACTGCCAAATCCGTCGTTGCGATTGCTTTGGCATTGCTTCTGCATTTTTGAGTAGAGCCTTCTACTTCCCTGGTGTGCACAACCTGCCTCGCCGAGAGTCTCCCTTGCCGCCATTGGCCGTTTCCTTGCCCCTTTTCTTCGGCTTCGAGAACGTTTCGTTCCCAGGCCAATATGGCTTCTGCCGTGGCACTTGCGATCCCTTGAAACACGCATGCAGATACGGCGCACACGCGCCGGTGGAGGGTGAGTGACGTGGACGATGGCTGTCACAACTGCCCGTTGCGAGCCCGCCTGGACAGGCTGAGCGACGCAAGTCCTGACTGGACACGCGAGCAAGGCGTTTCAATGGCCATCTCGCTGCTGAGATCAGGGCCAAGTCGTCCTCGACCGTTTCGTCAGATCAGCGGAGCATGACCCGTCGCTGACAGGCTCAGCCCTCACCCTTCATATCCTCACCCCCCGCCCGTCTGCCGTCTGCTCCCACCCCCCGGCGTTGGTTCTGAAATAGAGGCGAATGCCAAAGGGAAAAGGCTTGTGCTCGTCTCTCTAGCTCTCTAACCTTCCCCCTTCCGGCTGCGGGCGCATGTTGCTTCCTGAACAGGAATAGAGGCGGATGCTGTCACGGAATCTACCACAAGCTCTGGCGAGCGAGCACAGTGTACCCGGGAGCTAGAAACGGGCAGCGGGAGCAGGGAGAAAACGTAAAAAACAAGAACGTCGCGGGCGAAGAGCAGCAGCGCCTTTCGTGCCTCCATCCAACTCGTCGCGGCCGGAAACGACTTTTCTTTGTTCTCGTTCGCGCCAGAGAGCCCGAGCCCATCGTCCGTCGCAAAGCTAGTACGGAATGGATGATGGCGCCTGCGCCTGTCTGCGTCTGGGGGGCCTCCATTCCAACATGCTCTCGGAGAAAATGCGCTAGATATCTCCAGTGGCGCTTTGTGATTCACCTCCCTGGCGGCTTTGGGGAGCACCCATACTACGCTTGTTGCGGGTTCGCTGCATAATTATTTGTGGGTCCTACGCAGTCTCGTCCCACACTGTCGGGTTCAGCCGCTGAACGCTCTGCCAATGTGGAGGCAATATGAGGCGCCTGATATGACAGAGAGGTCGGGAGAGAGAGGAGAGGGGGGGAGGGGGGTGTGCCGAAAGGATCAGATGCATGGGTAGGGATTTGCTGGCCGTTGGCACTTCGACAGACGGCTTGTGCGTCGTTCGTGGCCTTTCGCCACCCACAAGCCTGTCGATTAAGGTTTGCCCTCAGCTGGCTTCTTGGCCTGTCTCTCGCCAGCCGGTCTTCTGGCCGCCCGTTTCTAGAGTTGTTTGCCCAAACGACGAAAGGCAGCCGTTGGGACCTGTGGGTGGCTGTGAGGGCCCACCCCAGCGAGGCCGGCCATCTCATCTCACATGTCTTTCTTCTCGCTGGCTTGGCTGACCAACTAGCGCCTGGCCTGTGCTGTCAGTCACGCCTCCGCAGCGGCGCAGGAGGTGGCCGATCGTGGTATCCAGAACACACCTCACGGCCCGGTCGACTGTGTGCTGCACTACGGCAGGATGAGAGGGAATGTCGGCAGTTGTGCTGCAGGGGTCGCCGTGGGGGATATGTGCGCCCACTACCCGTTTCTCTGTCGAATGGGAGACGAGGGTCGCCGCTTTTGGGGCGTGGGGTGGTGTGGGCGTGGGCGTGCGGTTGCGTGTTTTGGGCTGCATCGTGTCCCAATCCGGCCGCTGGTTATTTTTACCGGGTTGCATGTCCTGCATCTCGGCACCGGGGCTTCACGTTCAGTGGCCGCACGGCATGTATTTCCCCCGACTTTGCTGTGCATCCTTGTGTGCTTCCATTTTTGGAACCCCATTCTCCTTTTTTGAAAAGTGCGTTTCGTCGGAAGCTGGCGTTTTGTGCTGCGCAGTGTACGAGTACACGGCCCGACGAGAACAGAGAAAACGCCGCGCAAACCAGGAAGGCGCGGTTCTGCGCTGTGCCGTTATCTGGAACCACTCCAGCGCGCAAATCAGCGCGGCTGTTGGTTGGTGCCAAGTGATGCGGGGTATTTTTGGACGGCAGGCGCGACCTCCAGATATTGGCCCGCTTTTCCGGCTTGTATTTCGTATTTATGACACCACGGGAGGGCGCAGCGCAGAAGCGGAAGGAACGCACGGCAACGGCTTGAGCTTATTAATTACGACGACGAAATGATAGAATTGAAGCAAAAGAAAACCCATCACTCTAACAAAACCAAAAGATTTGCACAACATCCAAGGCGGCGCGGTCTAAGCACCCGCCCGAGAGCGGCGTGAAAACAGCTCACACTCACGAGCTTCTTTCACCACGCCCGATACCGTGCGCAGCGCTACTTGCCGCAAGCAGCAATACGAGCGAGGGCTGCAGCGAAAATGGCCCCCAGGCTGGCCGTCGACAGACACAAACAGCGGCATCAGAAGCAGCAGTAGCAGCAGCAGCAGCAGCAGCAGCCAATCCTGGCACCCATCACACGGCCGCCACGGCCCCAACATCGCCGTACCAGCGTCGTGCTCACTTGACTCGCCCAAGGCCACTAGAGCAGAAGATTCCACGGTTGATCCTCCCAACAGCCCAACAGCAGCTAGGCCGCCTCATTCCTGAACCCGGTCTTCAGAGCTTTCTCTTTGCTTCTCTGCTCCTCTGTCACCGTCGTATTTGCCTCTTATTTTAACTTCGTTTTGCATTACTTGGCCTATCTCGTTGGCCGGCAACCACACGCCTCGCGGCGGATTCCGGCTTTATTTTTTCCAACCAAGTTCTGTTTCTTGCCTTTTGTCTTTCTTCGCTTTGTCAATCTCACACCCCCTCCATCCCCTGCCGCCAGGCCAGATCCCCCCTGCCCGCACAACAAAGAGCAGCCGAAACCGGCCTTTCCGCATCTGAATGGCCCGTCTTCCCTCATACGAAGAGGCCGTGTCCGGCGGCCACTGGCTCGACCTAGTTGCTCCATACATTGCCATCCGAGAATACTCTAGACTTAGTCGAGTATCACGCCGGTTTTACAATCAGTTTGCTCCGCGGTTGTGGAATGACCCTCTCCAAACTGTTAGGCTCCTTGGCCTCCACCCCAGCGATGGTCTGTTTTTGTCTCCTCTCTAATTTCTCCTCATTCTTCTATTTTATACATATGCACCTGTCCATTGTTGCTATGGTACAAGCACTGACTTCGCCGCCCGCCCCTACGGCTCCTTTTGGCGTAATTTGTGCGGTCGGTGCAACTATCAGTTGATCGAGTCTCTCTTTTAGCCTTTCCTAAGCTTCTTTCTACCTTGGCTAAGGCCATGTTGCGTGTACTTCACTTATACTTGAGATGTGTTTCAATTTTGTTTTGTCCGGAAGCTGACCTATAATCACCAGATTTAGATTGGTTTATCTATTTCGTGACAAGGCACGCAAAGGTAGTGCGGAGCAGTACTCGGGAACTCATCACGTCCATAGACTTCCGGGGCTTTGCCACTGATGCGCCGGCCTTGGTTGCTGGGTCTAATGGACGCAACTTTTCGGAAACCCTCCGGCTCATGGGGGTTTTGTTTCCGGCTGTACGGTGTATTCTTCTCGGTGGCAATGCAGATTATGATCCGGCCGATTTTGGTCGCCTCCTGAGACCGGAAGATTTCCCCGAGGATGGCTCTGTACCGACGCCACTGATATTGGATATGGGACATTGCAGCCTGCCACTGCCAAATACCTTCTTCCATTCATCATACTGGAGGCAATTGGTTTATCTGGACATGTCTGACCTGCCTGGGTCATTGAAGGGCATTGTCAAGACCGGCACTTTCCACCAGGGTGCCCTACCAAACCTTCGTATTCTCAAGCTCCGGGGTCGAGAGCTGGACGAAGCGTCTCTTTCTTCCATCACAGAAGCCTCTGTAAACCGCATCTGGAGCATGGACCTGAGCCGTAACAAGCTGGTCGACAGCAGCGTCCAGGCCGTCTTCTACCAGTGCTTTGGCACAGCTGACCTCACAACGGAGAGAGGTCGCTCTGAGATGGAAGGAAAGCTCGCCATGCTGGCAGACGAAGAGGAGGCCGACATTCCCCCTTCGTGGCGGGGCTGGTTTTCGTATATTATCGAATCTTCTTCGAGCTCGACGTTTTCGCACCCAGACCGCTACCTCGCCGACTCGCCTGTCTACGACCGGGGTACTCAACCGCGTTTAATTGGCAATGAGCCTCTGCGAAGTGATAGTGCAGAGGATGTGAAGATCGCACTGGCAGGTGGCTGTGGACTCGCGGTCCCTGACTGGCATGGCATCAGCGATGTCAACATTTGCAGACCGCCATCTTCCTTGACGCATCTCTACCTGAGCGGCAACACCAGCTTCACCATGGAGGGCGTCGAGTCGCTTTTACGCTGCTCGCGGGGACATATTGAGCACTTCGATTTTGCATCACCCACTATTATTACGGGTACCGACGTGCCCTTTGCGTTGGCTGGTATTCTGGGCCGCAGCCACATCTTCCGCCCCGTGTTTGCTTCCAACCTGCGGAGCCTCCGTATTCACCACTCTCTGGTAACGCATATTCCGACAGTTGCATACCCTTCCAAGAGCGCCTTGGCGGCTCTGGAGTATGCTGAAACTGTCTTGCGCGAAAGGGCCGAGCTGGCGTATCCACAGGCTTTCGTTCCTGACCTGAACCCTAGAGTTCGGTCATTGACACTGACTTGCTTGCCCCGGGTGTCCACCGGCCCTCTGATCGACAGACTGATCAATTTTTTGCTCTCTGCGTACGAGCAAGAGGAAGCTATACGGCGGGCCACCGTTTCAATGTCTCGCCGAGGCCCCACAATGCTCAGAGGACTGAGACACGTTCGACTTGAGTTTGAGCCTTATCCACCAAATGACGATCTCGACGATGGCTTTGACAGCTTGGACGCAGAGGCACTGCTCCACTCCGGAACAAATGACTTTAGCTTCTTTGGCGAAGCTGCTTGGCTCTCGAGCGCAGCGGGCAGCGGGACAGGCGCCGCCTTAAACAAGGAGAGCGGCGGCCACGGCACGGGAAATGCCCTGAGACAGCCCGGCCTCCGTAGCCCTGCCGGAGCATCTTCCCCGGCTCCCTTAAATTCCAGCAAGAGCACAGGAAATGCGACCTTTACAGGCCAGTCGGACCGACTACCCCATTATCCACTGCCTGGAGCTCCTGACGCCGATAGCGAGTATGTTCGCGAGGTCATCACTTGGGGCGACGAAGGCAACAAGCGCCCCATGTCGGTCTGGGTGGGCTCTGGCGTTCTAGGGTCACACCAAGCCGTGAACGCCTACATGGTTAACCTGTCCAAGCCATCGTTGAGAGCGCAAATCCGGCCAGCCACGCCCGACCAAACCAAACGAGGCGTGCCTGCCGGAGCCTGTGTGTACAATGCTGCTTGGGACGCTATTTTATGGTCGGACGAAGCCGCTGGGCCAACAAGTGTTGCCACTGGCGAGAACTATCGCCAAGGAACACGGTCGTCTCAAGGCGGCAACCATCACCAGATGCGAGATGTCGTGGATGCAATTCGCCAATTCCGCACAGAAACCAAAGCTGGGCGGTCCACAGTCTCAGCACACCCCTCCCAGTACAGCCGACAACGGCCCAACGATGGAACACCAGAGCGGCGTCCAACACACGGCCACTGGACCGGCACTCTTGAGGTGCTTCTGGCCTCTTGACCCGAGGCAGTAGATTGGCCTCTTTCTGCGGTTATCGCGAGGTAATTGAGTGTGAGTGGAATTGCTAGGCTCTCCGTTTAACCAACGCGGCAATGCGGTCGGCATGCCTGTCGCTTGTTTTGGGGCTGTTGATTCCGAAAGAGAGGGGAAAGGAGCGCCAGTGGCAATTGAGACGTTACACTACGAGTTCACAATAGGCGCGCCTCACGGGCGGGATAGCAAAATAAAGGCAAGTGAGAAATAGCAAACCGGAGCGAAAGGCCCAACTCATACGGAGTACCCGTGGACCATATCAAACTAGTCGAAGGCTGTGAGGTAATTCCCGGGGAGAGAGCGGAGAAACGTCGGGGGGAAAAAAGCTTGGCTGGTACTCCTGTTTTCCGCATTACCCCAGATATAACCAACAGAAAGTAAAAAAAAAAAAAAAAAATTGGCGTTTGCCACTGTGGGTTATGCTGCTCGCTTACATTTCTTTTTTTATCGTCTTATTCTCTTCCCAGCAATGCAGCTCCGCGGAATTCTGGTCGTCGAGAGTGTTTTTCTAGAGTGAAAAGGATCGACTAGTCCTGGAAGAGACCAAAAGTACGACTTTCATAGTAGACAGGAGGCAGTGAAATGGACAACACGATCGCCACACAACGCCACAGCGGGCGCTGTAGCAGAGCAGAACTGCCACGGGAGGTATGAGTACGAGCGAGGTTCACAACGGGGACTGCCATTTTCTAATGAAAGGCACAGTGCCGAGATCGTCTCTTGCCATAGGTTGGCCTTAGATGACCAAAGGAGATGTGGTAGTAGCGAGCGAGTGGGAGTTCTTCTCGCCAAGAGGGAAAGCCAGCATACGTTGAGAGATCTGTCGTTGTTCGACTGCAGTTTGTTGTTTGTTTTTGGTTTTGTTGTTATCTATTTCAGGGGCGGCTAGGAGGCATCGTGTGTAACGGGAAAAAGCTGAAACCATTAACAGAATGCCAATTAAAAACAATCTTGGTTAACTTTATTTTATTTTTAAAAATAGTACATAAAAAAGGGGGGGGGCGCATCATGCCATCGCTCTATCGTGAAAGACCGGTAATATTTTGAATAACAAGAAAAACAACGAAGAGTAAGAAAACACCGCATCATCAGGCCGTCAGCGAGTCAATGGGCGCTCGACGTAAAGGAAAGGTTTACAAGAAAAATACAGTGATAGTCAGGGGTCGGCTTGTGTAACTATGATAGAAGGCGTCTGTGTCAAGCCCCCCAGTAACAACGCCCATATGGGCATCCAGCTTCAAATCACAATCCCGCGCTGTGACCACCCGTTGCGGCCTTTCCAGGCCACCAGCACCAGCACGCACGCCACCCACACGCTGACAGCCATCGCCCCGAACGTCGGCGCATAGCACTGCGTCCCGTAGCAGAGGTTGTCGTCGTCGGCACCGCCGCCGGTCGACGGCTCTACAGCTACGCCAGCCTGGTAGACGGCGGAGTAGACGAGCCCCCAGAGGGTGGCACCCAGCGCCGGGAACATGGCCACGATGCCCCAGTTGGTGCCAAAGTTCTCCACGCCCCAGATGACGGTGATAATGATGGGCGTCAGGCTGAAAATGGCGCCGTGGCCCGCGCCCACGAGCCCCGACACAATCCAGAAGCGATCGCCGTGGTTCTGGACGACGCCCGACGCGAGCACGGCCAGGCCTGCAGACAGGACCAGCGCAAAGGCAAGTAAGAAGACGACGCGCGAGATGGACAAACGCGACAGACGAGCCAAGAGGCGACCAGACGCGGTCGCGTCTTCGCCGCTGTCTCCGCCCGCATTGGCCGCGTCGACGGACGAAGAGCGCGACCGCGAAGACGACGGTGAAAAGGCACCGCGGATGCGCCCACCATTTTCGTTGGCCGCCACCTGAAGATGCTGCGTCTGCGGCCGGGGTGCAAGGAGATCTGTGAGGGACCCCGTCAGCAGACGTGCGGTCGTGCTCGCTATGCCAACAATGGACACGTGCGTAGCAGCAGTCGTCGGGCCGCCGCCTGCGCCAGAATTGGCTGACGGAGGGTAGAGCGTCTTGATAACGGTGCCCAGGTTATTGATAAAGGCCTCGCCGGGGCCAATCATGAGGAAGAAGCCAAGGGTGAGGAGCCACATGGTGTGGTCGGTGACGAAGCTGTACGTCTCGGCATTGAGGACCCAGGCCTTTTTGAGCCGAGCCTGCTCCTCGGCCTGGCTGCGAGCCTCAGCATCGTCGTCGTCATCCTTTGTAGGGTCGAGAAGGCGGCTCGTGAGCGCGTCATCCTCGTTTGCACGGCCACCACGGCGAGTGCGTCCCCGGAGCATGCGGCTTGTCTCATCCACTGCGGTCTCGTCATCATCATCTTCGTCCTCACTATGCCCGTGATAGAACGGGTTCGCCCGCCCCATCGTGCCGTAAGTGCCGTGTCTGCTGCTGCCACTGCCGTTTCCATTGTTGCTGGTGTTGACATTGCCGTTGCCTCCGCTGACGCCAGGCCCAAAGTGTGTCGACCGACCTGCGGTTTCTTCGATTGCCGCAGACGAGGCGAGCCTTGGTGTCGTGGGAGAGAAGAGCGCACTGCCGTCTAGCAAGCCGCTACGCTCCAGCTGCTCGACAGCGTCGTCAATCAGCTTGTCCTCGTTAACCACACGCAGCGTGAACGTGCCCAGGAGGCCCACTACAGAGAGCAAGACGGCCAGGAACACGAAAAACGCAAACACATCCACGTCCCCGCGGCGCGGCGGTGCCCCTGGTCCGTCTTCAGGCAGAGGAGGAAGCCGCTCGTACAGTACGCGGCTGCCAAACTGGCTCTGCCACATGCCACTCAGCCCGAATGCTGCGATGGGTGCCGCCAGAGCCAAACCGCGGTGCCGGCCGCGGCCAAAGTTCTTTGCGCACGTCGCCACGGCGCTCAAGTACATGGCACAGGTAGCCGCGCCGATGGCCACAAAGGCGGCAATCATAAAGACATAGGCTCGCGTGGTCGGTCCGGGGGGGGAACGGTGGCCGCCAAAGAGGTGGACGTTGAACTCCCCTGCCCCTGCAGTAGCCTCGCTAGCTGCCTTTTTGTACAGTATTGCAGCAAGGCCGTAGCCGGCGCCGAAGAGGACGCTCGACAGCAGGGAGAGTGGTGCGGGCCCGACGCGGTCGCAATAGTAGCCCATTAGCGACACGGGCAGGTAGCAAGAGATGCTGGCAGCAATGGCCACGCCATTAACCTGAAACTGCGAGTAGCGCAGCCGCTCTTGGAAGATGTGCCCATATAGCGAGAAGACGGTGACGGAGCCAGCGCACAGAGCCGACAGGATGGCGGACAGGAAGGCGATCGTTCGGGTGGTTGTCGCCGCGTTGGAGGAGAGGGCTTGCCTGCGTTGGCGGCGGCGGTAGATGCGGGAGGAGGATAGGTCGGGAGAGAAGGATCGCACCGAAGAGAAGGAGGAGGAGGACGGTGATAGCGGAGGTGTTGCCGACATAGTGGGCAGGCCTGGGGGTGGAGGTGGATAGTCGGAACGGCCGGTGATTGGGCTTCAAGAAACGCGGCCGAAGAAGAACGCCGCCCCGAGACAGACGGACAGCCGATGCCGGGCTGTGGAGATGAGGCCGGACGCGAGTCTATTTTTGTTGTGCGGCCGCAGAGTGCATACGTAGCATCTTACGTATGCGCAGCACGAGATATTCTCCGAAATAAATTGAGTTTGTTTATTTTCCCAGAACGTCGAGCTCGAAGAAAACAGTGACAGCCAGCGATGTGAAAACCATCGCCGTTCTTTGCGACCGTGATGAGAATAGCCGTCGATAGGGATGACAGACACAGCCCTAGGCAGCCCTGGCCAGGTCGAGATGGGGACAGCGGCAGAGCTGGGTGTCTGTCAAAAACGAGCCTGACTTCGCGATAGTGTTGATTTATGGCGGCGGTTGCTATTGTGATTGCGAATGGACGGCCCGCCATTTTGGGGTAGCTGCGCAGTTCGGCCAATCAGTGTCGGGTTGGGTATTACCAAAAGCACAACGCCCGCTATCTCAAATAGTCTTCCTGCCTGACATATCAGGCGGAAATCCTGACAAAGTAATTAATATGCAGCTAGTCCAAATATGCAACTACTAGAAGCTGCCAGCGCCTTGCAGGAGCACCCCGCGCCGTCGGACCGCTCCTGCCCAATTCAACGGCGGAACAACCATTTTGCCTTTTTGGGCGATCTTTTTTTTTTTGCTAGAAGTGGCAGCTAATACTTTCAATCTGTGACACGGCTCTGACTCAAGATCCCGCAGAACGCTCGAGAAGAAAGCGAACGCCTCCAGCACGCGGCCCGACCAGTGCCCAGCCAGCGGCCGACGCTCATTTCCTTGGACTTGTTATACCTGTCCTGCACGCCCCGGAATGCAGCTGAGGTTCCCAATTGCACGCAAAAGTCGACCGGCAATTTCGATCGCACGCATTTTCGCAGCTCCGGCGACGCCTCCAAACGTCTCACTACAGACAAGACAGCCTCTCTTGCCCGCGGGAAGAACCAGACTCTGCTCTCCGCTCTCCACACTCTCTGCCCCAAGTGCGCAGCCTCTCCACCCCTGTTTGCGACGACCCCTCCCTGCGGCGGTCTTATCGACAGCAACCCCACCAAGAAAAGTTGACTATTCCAAGAAGACCAAGGCCGAACGCGAAGAGGTCGCAGCAGAGGCAGCCGGCGAGGAATACGACCCCGATCTCGACGGCGACATGGCTTCAAAGGAGGGCAAGGAAAAGTCCAAGGCTGCGGTGCAGCTGAAGACGCCCAAGGGCACCCGCGACTGGACGGGCGCAGACATGATTCTGCGCGACGAGATCTTGTACGTTGTAGCATTGTATTTTTTTGCTTTCTGTTGTCTTCCAACCGACTAACATCCCCTTCCACAGCACTACGATCTCCGACGTCTTCAAGCGCCACGGCGCCGTCCCCTTAGATACCCCCGTCTTCGAGCTGAAAGACGTGCTGGCTGGCAAGTACGGCGAGGATGCGCGGCTGATCTACGACCTGGCCGACCAGGGCGGCGAGCTCTGTGCGCTGCGCTACGACCTTACCGTCCCCTTTGCGCGCTGGCTCGCAATGAACAAGGTGCAGCAGATCAAGCGCTACCAGATCGCAAAGGTGTACCGCCGCGACCAGCCGGCCGTGGCACGTGGCCGCATGCGCGAGTTTTACCAATGCGATTTTGATATTGCGGGCACCTACGACCGCATGATCCCCGACGCCGAGATCCTGCGCGTCATCTACGAGATCTTCGAGACCCTGAAAGAGGAGATCGTCGTCAAGCTCAACCACCGCCAGATCCTTGATGGCATTTTCGCCGTGTCTGGTGTGCCCGCAGACAAGATCCGGGCTATCAGCTCGGCCGTCGACAAGCTCGATAAAGTGCCGTGGGCCGACGTTAAGAAAGAGATGGTGGAGGAGAAGGGCCTGAGCGAGTCGGTCGCGGACCGCATCGGCGAGTACGTTAAGCACAGCGGCGACATCCCGACGATTGTAGCGCTGCTCAAGGCGGACGATAGCTTGTTTGAAAACCCAGACATTAAGCAAGGTGTCGAAGACATGGAGCTGCTGACCAGCTTCCTGGACGCACTCGGCGTGCCTGGTAACAAGATCCTGTTTGACCTGTCGCTCTGCCGCGGTCTGGACTACTACACAGGCCTGATTTTCGAGGTCGTCGCTCAGCCGGCAGCGGCCGCTACCGAAGAGGACGCTGCCAAGACCAAGACTGGCGGTAAGCCGTCCAAAAAGAAGGGCGGAGCCGAGGAGATCCAGGTGGGCAGCATCGCTGCGGGCGGCCGCTATGACAACTTGGTGGGCATGTACGGCAAGACGCAGATCCCCTGCGTGGGCATCTCCTTCGGCGTGGACCGTATCTTCACGATTATGAAGGCGAAGCGTGAGAAGGAAGAGGGCAGGCAGCGTGTGCGCGAGACGGACGTGTATGTCATGGCCTTTGGCGGCAGTTCTTTCAACGGCCTGCTGAAGGAGCGCATGCAGGTGACACGCCGACTGTGGGACGCAGGCATCAAAGCCGAGTTCGCCGCCAAGACGAAGCCGCGGTTGCCGCAGCAGTTCAAGGCCGCCGAGGACGTGCCGCTAGGCGTGATCCTGGGCGAGGATGAGCTGGCCAACGGCCAGGTGCGCCTCAAGGTGCTAGGTTCCGGCGGTGCAGAGTCTGACGAGAAAGACCGGGGCCAGCTGGTGTCACAGGATGACCTGGTGGAGGAGATCAAGAAGCTGCTGATTTGAGGGAGCAGAGTGTAGCATGGGAGGTCGCTTATTAGCATGTCTTTATTGTTTGTACGGTAAATGCACGCGGAGAAGCGCGAAAGGGCATGAGGAAAAGGGGGTACAAAAAAAAGAAAGTATGGCTCCGTGCCACCTATAGACATTTTCTAGGAGCTTTAGATCGACAATTAAAATAAAAAAAAGAGAAAAGTAAAAGAAAGCATAGCATCTTTAAATTGGGTGAACAGGTGCTGTTACACTGAGGAAAGTGATTAATAGCAGAGTTCGAACTCCGTACGGAGTAGAGAGCAAACGTCAGAGCAGAGAATATCACGTGACTAGAGCCTCTTCAGCCTCATGTGGCTGACACGTGCAGCGTCCTAACCGGTTTCGCGGATTTGCTCCATAGGATGAATCGCCTTGGCCTCAACCCCACACCATCTCCAGACAGACGACGCGCCCAGGTTCTGGCATCAACTCCCATCGCCATCCGCATCGCCTTCATCCTCTCCTGGAGCAAAAGTGCTAATTTTTGCTTGCCCGGATCACGTACGGCCCAGTATCGATACGAATCCGCATTAGCACCGCTGCTCCAGGCCCTCTCGGCGAGGCCAGGCCTCCGGAAACGCCACCCCTACAGCCCATCAATCGGCCTCGCATCGGCGGCATCCATCATCGATACCTTCATCCATACGACACTTTCCATTGATATTTCGGGATTGTTGGCGTTCTTAATATCGCTGCACTCCATTTGCGCTTTTTGCCATCGACGGGCTTTCTTGAATCCGCCCTGGTCAGCCTCGATCCGCCGCTCGTTATTTTCCTCACGTTATTTTTTGCACTGTCAGCCACATCCGAAACAGGTCCACATCCGACTTATCAAGACGCACCGGCTCGGGTTCCGATTATCGCAACCTCCCCGAACAGATGATTTCCAACCTGCCTTGTCGCGTTCTGCTCCAAGATTGAGGAGGGTCCCGAGAGCGCGTGAGCCTGTGGGGGCTGTTTTCTCCGCTTCGCGGCCACATATTCCCTGCTACTCTGCAAGGGCCGCCGAGTGCCTTTTGGCTACGAGACACCAACCGCAACACCAAACTACAATACCCCGACAAAGGACTGCCCACGGAGCCGCTGCAAATATGGCGCCCATCTCCGTGACCGCTGTCCCTCCCCCGACCATCCCCACAAAGGCAAAACGGCCTGTGCCGGCCGGCGTCCAGACCAACGGCGCCAGCTCGATCCGGTCGTCGCCGTCGCCATCTCTTACGTCCAAGAAACCGCCGGTCTCTAGCAAGGCTACCGCGTCCGGTGCTTCTTCATCTGCCCCGAACGGAATTACAGTCACACCCGTGCGACCGCCTAGCCGGCCGCCACGTATGCCTCCCGCACAAACTAACGGTGCTGGCGTGAGCCTCGGCACGAAGCCTAACGGTGCGCTCCCATCGGCCGGCGCAGCTGCCGGGCCCTCGTCCTTTCCAGTTGCTCAGCGTCGACCATATAGTATGCCCGTTCTCTGCTGCTTCCGCATGTCACCTTGTGATCGTCTTGCTAATTTCGCCCCCGCAGTTGTCACGTCCAAATACATCTTGAAAAAGTACGCCGGCAACCCCCCGTCGCTCGTTGTCCATCTATACGCTGCGCACTTCCGATTCGACCAGCAAGACGGAATCTTTCCTTACAAATCGCCCATGCGCGTCTTCCTAGAGCACCTCAAAACGCGCACCGTGCCTCACGATCTACTAGACTTTTTCGTGCAAGGAAATGTTCCCTTTTATGAGGGATGCTTGATTGTGCAGATCCACGACCACAAGTCTGTGGCGCAATCCAAGGACGCCATCCGCCCTACCTCCTCCGCCAACAATGCTGCGCCGTCTTCCGTGCATAATTATAACCCTTACGTCACACCGTCGGCGTTTGCCCCGTATCCTCAGGAGAGTAATGTCTCCGAGGCCAAAGGCGGCCCTGGCTCTGCGGACAAGAAGTTCAAGGATAAGGCCGCCGGCGAAGCAGCCATTGACAAAGAAAATTCCACTACACCGAGCGGCCTACCAGAAAGTCAAAAAAGCAAGGCACCGGCGAAACCGCGTATTTTTACAGTTGTGCTACATCCCACACCCCAAAGTCTCCACACCGACATGGCCCTCAAGGCGTCGACACCTCGCGATACCGTCGAAAATAACCGCCAGGATGCTAACGGCATGACATACATTCCGCCGCCGACACCAATGACGGCGACAGCAGCTGCAAAAAAACAGAAGCGCGAGCACATGCAACTTGACAGCTCCAACATTCCCGAATTTGAAGCGGGTGTTTTGCTGTCGACATCTGCTGAGCTGGATCTAGAGCCCGCAAAGACCGCCGCCGATATGCGCCGCAAGCTCGAGGAGCAGGCCCACCCCGACCACGAGGCTGCGACGCCACAGCCCAAGACCAGGAAACGGACGGTCGCCGAGATGGCTGCCGATGAAGCGCTTGCTGCCACACAAGAGCGGTTCATGCTCGCTCTGGATGAGCGCCTCAACGCCAATGGATCGAGCGGCCAAGTCACCACGGGCGGTGGCGACGGCGATGGCCAAGGCGGCAGTGCTGCCTTTGAGCCTCGCTTTGAGCGCTTTAAGCTTATCGAAGAGATTAAGCGTGAACAAACGGAACGTAAGGAGCTTGAGAAGGTCAAACAGGCAGAGCGGGAGCGCCAGCTGGCCCAACAAAAGGCCGAGCAGGCTGCACAGCAAGCTGCACAGCAAGCCGCTCTCCGTGAACAGCAGCTTCGTGAACAACGAGAACAGGAGCGGTTACGACAACAACAGATGCAGCAGCAGCAGCAAGCAGCACGCGAGCAAACGATCCGCGAGCAGCAGGCGCAACGCCAGGAGGCACAACGGCGAAATATGGCTGCGCAAGCCGCAGCGAAGCAGGCCCAAGCCCAGGCCCAAGCCCAGCAGGCCCAGGCCCAGGCCCAGGCCCAGGCCCAAGCTCAAGCCCAAGCCCAGGCCCAAGCACAGGCCCAAGCCCAAGCTGCACAGCAGCAGGCTACCCAACAAGCCCAAGCGGCACAGGCCAGAGCCCAGGCACAAGGCATGCAGAGCCAGCCACAGACACCGGGACAGCAGAACGCCCAGGCGGCCCAAAAGGCCGCTGCGCAGAATGCGGCAGCCGCAGCGGCTGCTATGGGTCAGGCTCATGGCGGCATGGTCAATGGGTTCCCCAACGGTGTTCCTAACGGCATGACGCCGCACCAGGCCGCACAAGTGCAAGCACGTATGCAGCACGTAGCAGCTCAGCAGGCGGCCGCATCATCACCAATTCCGCGTAACGGTACGCCGCAGAATATGTCGTCTCCCATGGTGGGTACCGTGCCCATGCAGGCTTCGACGTCAAGCATGGCAGGCAGTCCACCGCGGCCACCATCAGTCGCCCAGACCCACGCGCCTATGGCTGCACCGATGTCGGTTACCATGTCCGCTCGCGGGAGCCAGCAGAGCCACCCGTCCAACACGCCACGGATGCCGAACGCCACGCCTAACATGCAGCAGCAAGTGGCGACCCCGATCAACCGGCCCCAGCAGCTAGCACAGACGCCACGCATGGCAGCTCAAGCCAGCCCGACGCCGGGCATGATGACGCCCCAGCAGGCTCAGTACCTTCTGCAACAGAACATGGCGGCCATGGGCACGCCGCAGATGGGCAACGGTCTGACGGCGGCCCAGACTGCAGCCGCGCAGCAGAACTATCGCATTCAGCAGGCGCAGCGCATGCAAGCAGCGCTTCAGAGCGGCATGATGACCCCACAGCAGCAGCAGCAGATGGCCACACAGCATCGGCTGCTCCAAATGCAGATACGCAACGCCGCAGCGCAAGCGCAGAATCCGCACCCCATGATGCAGATGCAGCAGGCGATGCAAGGGCAGCAAGGGGCGCTCACCCAGCAGCAGCTACAGCAGCAGCAGCAGCAATTGCAACAACAACACCAGCAATTGCAGCAGCAGCAGCAGCAGCAACAACACCAGCAGCAGCAACAGCAGCAGCAGCAGCAGCAGCAGATGCAAGCGATGCTGCAACGGCAGATCATGGGCGGGCAGAACCTGATGGCGGCGGCCAATAGCATGAACCTGTCGCCGGGCCAGTTGAACCAGATGCAGCAACTGCAGCAGCAGCGGGTGAACCAACAGCAGCAGCACAGCCAGCAGATGATGCTCCAAATACAGCAACAGCGCGCGCGCATCTACGCCAACAACATCGGCTCGCTAGCTCAGCGGTACAACGGCGAAAAGAACATTCCGCCTGAGGAGCTGGCGCAGTTCAACAAGGCGTGTGCCGCGCAGGCCCAGCAGCTCGTCACACAGGCAATGAACCAGCGCAGGCAACAGGTTGCCGCCATAATGCAGCAGCAGCAGCAGCAGCAGCAACAACAACAACAAGCGGCCACAATGCAAGGGATGAACCAGGGTTTGCCGCAGGGCATGGCACAGGGAATGCCACAGGGCATGCCTCAGGGGATGCCCCAGGGCATGCCGCAGGGCATGCAGGGCATTCCGCAGGGGATGGTGCAGGGCCTGCCGCAGGGCATGAATCCGGCAGCCATGAACCCAGGGATGAACCCCGGCATGAACGGACTCGGCGGCATGATGCCTCAGGGGATGCAGTAGGATGCAGACACCGAGGTGAAAGCGGAGCCGACGTCTAAGTCGAGCAGTTACAAAGGCGAAGATGGTTATAGTCCGGAGCCGAACCCGGCCCCGGCGACACCCATCAAGACGGAGCGCCTAAGGGACCTGTAGGGCACGGTGCTCCGCTTCGGCGGAGCTGTGGGTATAGTACGCCGGGTTGGATGCTATGGGAACAAGGGGCCGGTTCCCGGCAGTGAAACGGACCTCTCAAAGCGCCTAATTTGAATGGTGCTCTTGACGTTTCTCTGTGGCCGGCTCTTTGCTTTCTTTTTTTTGGGTCTTTAATTTTCTCACCAGTTTTCCTCATTTTCGGGGCAAAATATGGCGACAGGCGACAGGCGGCAAGGTTCAGGGGTGTTCTGAAGCGATGTCTGGTTTTTTCTTTCATTTTTTTTTCTTAATCCGCTCTTGTTACTATTACTTGTTTCCTTTTTCCTTTGGTCTTAATACCCCCAATGGCATCCTTATTTTTTTGTCTTCTTGTTCAATAACCTTATCTGCAGCAGGCAGCGGAGAAACAGAACACAAGGAGACAAGAGACGTTGCTGGACTGGTTTTGTTCTTCCTTATTTTTCTGGCTTTTTATGACTATTCGCGCAGGAGGGAATAGGGGAGCTTGACTTAACTCTTGCTTTTGCTTTTGCTATTTTTCCAAAACGGGAGAGGTGTTCTACGGCGTCTTCCTCGGCGATGGTATTGTTTTTATCTTCCTTTGCCCTCTTATCGCATTTTTCACCTTGTGGTTTTTAACGTGAATGGTATGCACGAATCCGGTTACAGCGGTTGAGATGAATTTTGTTGTTTTGATTGCCTCCTTACCATAGTCTTTTCATTCAGAGAGGCAGCAAGGAACCTGATGGGTGGCCGTGAGAAGAAAGGAGATCATTCCTTCGCGCTATAGGAACAGAAAAGAAGGCGATGAAAGTCTTTTTTGAATTGAAGCTGCCCTCTATTTGCTTGCGAATGTGTGTAGTTGTGAACAGTAGATCCGTGGAGAATGGGTCGCTTTTGTTTTATATTCTTTATTATTCTGTTCTTCGCAAGTGAAGACGATTTTATTTTCCATCAGCATTCAAGTAGCGTTTCAAGAAACAGAAATGTCTGTTTTCAAACACGAAAATAGAAATTGAAAAGGAGAATGTAAACCTGCGTAGTCTACTGAAACATCACCACAGAAGCTCTGGATCTAGCCGCATGCATCGAAGTGGAAATCATCACATCACAGTTCCAACTGTATCACGTTGTCGGGACCCGCGTTTCTTACGGTCTTCTGCGTTTCTGCTCCTTCATCGTCGGGTCGTAGAGCCGGAAGTTTCTTGCCGCCGGCGTCGTTATTCTTGCGACTGCTCCAGTCGCGTGTGGGCGGGTTCGACGTTTTCTACATGAATCGATGAAAGAAAATTTGTTCTTAAAATAATTGAGAAAACAAAGGAATAGATACGCGACGTTGTTAATAATAGAACCCCAGGGAGCGATTTGCAGGTTTGATAGACGAGGCCATGTATGGGGGCCATGGGGGATCGCCCCGTCATCCAGTCTGGCCTTGAGTTTGGTTCTGAATCCCCTTTTTTTGTCTCTGTTTTCTGACGTCTATTAATGATGGCACGATTTTCAAAGTCATGAAAACAACAAAAACTCCCCCAGCAGCCCGAGTTCAAAATAAGTTGGGCCCATGATCTCTCTGTTTTACTCTTCGAATGACCTGCCCACACATGGTTGCGATCCAACGAGATGATTTTCTGGACGACGTGAATCTTGTTTCGCCGTTCACTTGTTGCAACACGCATCGCGCGGTCGTCATCCTTCTTTCGCCTTTACGTCTCTCACAACAAATCACAGTTCAAAAATAGAAGAAAGATCGCAGGCCAAAGGAGATGCCTGCAAAGTGATCACCATATCTGTTTGGTCAGATTTGTTTTGTCGTTTGTTTCCTTTCTTTCAATAACTCTGGGCATGCTTATTCTTTCATGGGAGAATACACGCGTGCCACAGGCACATTTACCTGGCCAAAATACAAGTTTCTTCCAAATCTCCTCACCGTCTGGTTCTTGTCAAACAACCAAAGAATCACAACCAGACCGAAAGAAGTTTTACGCGCTCACCACACTGAAACAATCAGGCATTTGACATCGAAGTGGCGGTGACGATTGAACTACGAACGCCAGGTTCGGGAAGAGTAGAGGACGAATGTCGAACGTGACGGATCATATCCTGGCCAACGGCCCTACATCCTTACCAGGGCTCTTCCTAGTCGCCTAAAGAACCAACCGCTGTCAGGGGCATACGCATTCAAGAGGCAAAAGGGGCAGAGGCCTTGTGATTCCCGGATTGTCCGTGATCGGCGGGAAGGGGATGATAAAAAGAAAAGTGCCCGCTAACGGAAAGATCGAATACGCGGTGTTTGAACACAGAACCTTGAAAAGGACGGAAACAACAAAAGGAGACTAGGCTTCTCGGTGTTGCCGGGTGGTAGGATGGGGAGAGTCTTCAAATCTATATCAGTTCAGAAATACAACGTAAGAAACCGAGACAGAACTAGGAGGGTGAGAGAAGTGATCAAGGAGATTGCTTGGCTGGAGGTTGTCGCGTCGTTGCACGACAGAGGCTAGATGAGAAAAAAAAGAAAAACAAAACGAGGCCATATTCTAAACTACAGCAGAAACGAGTAGACCCGAAATTCAAAAGAGAGAAGAGCTGAGACTTCAAGAAAGAAGAAGCTAAAAACAGGGCGAAATCGGTGGAGGCTTACCCAGCAGTACCTTTTCTTTTTGCCTTGTCCCCCCTTTTTTACTTCACTCCCTACTCACGCGCCCTATTTTTGTTGTGTGCCCCAACCTGTAGGCCAGCATATCCGGACAAGGAGGCAGTAGTAAAGTATTCAAGCTCACTCCCCTTGCCGCTCGGATCCGAAGGGGGGTCCGGACGACAAAGAAAAATGAAATCTAGGACAAGGGAACAGTTTTTTTCGTTTCTTTAGATCAGCTTTGCCTTATATCGGGCCCACTGGTTGCCCCACGGGCACGAACGCCCAGTTGTCAGGAGCAGGTGTAAGGATGGGTTTTCGTCCGTATGACTCGCTTTTTCTGTACAATTTCTGTTTGACGCGTCTCCGGTAGTCCTCTCAATTTCCAGTTTACTTAACCGGCCGACAAGTAAAATATCTAGGGGCACAGGGTCTGGAACGCGGCGGCTAGACTTGAGTGCAGGCTTTTGTCTTCTTGCACCTGTCCCTCCTCTCTCAGCTCCAGCCAGGCAGTTCTTGACATGCCTGACGCTTTTTTGTGTTCGTGTGTGCTTGTGTGCATGTGTGCGTGTGTGCGTGTGTCTTCGTGTCCTCGTGTCCTTTGTATGCTTGTGTGTGTGAGCCTCCCTTGTCTCCACGCGTGCTTACTGGCCACTCCCCCCCTGCTGCCTCCTTCGGCTTTGCTCTCAGACACCCCAGTCGTATCGGCCTCTATGCCCTTCTTTCCGTAGGATGGGGCAGTGAAGGAGATGCAGTAGGCCTGCACGGAGCCGGATGCCGGAGTGTGGCTACCCATTCGGGTAGTCGCTTTTTCTTTCTTCTTGTACTGCGTTGTGTACGCAAGTACCACAACACCCTTCTCTCCTCCCGCCTGAATCTTGATCTCGGCTTTGTAACCTTTGTAGTCTTGTGTTCCAGACTCTGTTTTAATTGTGGGATTTCGTGCTTTTGTTTTTCCCGCCGGATGGAATACGCCACAACGTAGATGGTCCCCCCATTCTCGCCATTTTCACTCTTCTGTCTTATTTTCGATCGAAAATCTTGATCAGACGATTCTTACGTAGGCCTCGTTGCACATGCTACCCCAAAAAGAAGACAGAGCTATAACACCTACAATCGTCCTTTTGAAGTCCGCAATCTACGGCGTACCCCCCCTCCATGGTCGCTTACCTCTCTTGCCGCATTTTTTATCCCAGCCACGTCCTGTTTTAATATTATGCGGGTTGTTAAGGTTTTGCGGGAACTGGAAGGCTCAGTGGTATTTTCTTGTCGCAGCGGACACTGGCCAATGCTCCTTCGTTGCGGCCGTCAATGCCATCCCGCCAGGAAGAAGGGTCTGTGCCCAGTATTCACATTCTGTCTTTGAACCTGCAAAAATTCTCGTATTCTCGGTAACCTATGCCACATTCCGCTGCCTGGCACGGAGTACGCATCTACGTAGTAGCGCCAGAAAGCCTTTATTTTGCTGCGTGTATAACTGTGTATGCGTGCGGGGAGGATGACACACAGACTGCGTTTCGTCTTCGTCCGGCGCCAGGGTGCAGTAGGCTAGTAGGGCAAAAAGGATCAGAGACAGGAAGCCGAAAACTAAAGATGGTGTGTAGTGCCGGAGGTGGCATGCCCATTTTATGAAGAGATAGCAGACACTGAAACGCTGCATTGCAAAAAGGTGCCATTGAAAGAAAGAGGAGAGGGATACATGCATGTCCACGGACAATTTGGACAAGCTCGGAATGCTTGCCTTCCCAAACCACATGATGGGAGCTGGCGAAGGCTTGATTCCAGGAATAAAGATAAAAACGGATAAAAGTTTGAAATTAATAACTCACGCAAGGCAAACAGGCATGTCCGACTTTGCCCTGTGCCATTTTTTTTCGTTTTTTTTTGGTCTTGTCTTACAACGATATAAGCTAAACCGGGGACGGGACAAAATAGAGAGAAAAGAAAAAGGGAAAGGAAAAAAAAACAGGTTAGCTGGGTTAAGTTCCGCGAATGGGAATAGGTTAAAAGGAAAACAAACATAATCCAGGATGTTGTATGAAATAGGAAAGAAAACAGACAAAAATGACAGTAAAAGAAGAGAGACAGGGAAACGGAAGAGAGAGAGGGCAGGTTTAAGGACTTTCGCCACCCCAAAGTCCATCCTGGTAGGCATCGATATTGCTGGGGAAAGGGAGGCCAGTTAATTAAATTTTAACTTTCCCGTGCCGGAAAGTTTCGTCTTCATAGTTTCCGCATTTCGCTTTGCCCCTAATAAGACCTGGGGATTCCTACGGAAAATAAAGAGCAACAACATACAAACGTAGGGGGGTTTACTTAAAGTAGGGGCAAAAAAAGTGAGGTAGAAATTAAGAAACCTCTATTTTCAAGCAAACGGATGCGGACATCGCCAGAGCTCGGCTCTACGGTCCCGAGCTGACGGAAAGGCGGTAGGGGTCTTTATTTCTACTTACACCTTGTCCCTGGTTCTCGTCCGCCGACAGTTGAAGTCTACAATATAGGTTAGGCTAGACAAAAACCAACATGCAAAGCAATAAACATCTATGAAAGAGCAAATTTCAAAACAGAACGGCAATCTGCAGGGGGGAGATAAACATCAGAATTTGGAGACCGAAAAGCAAGCCGACTGCCCGAAAAGGTGTGCAGCACGGCGGCATCCGAAGAAGCAAGGGACTCTGCATCTTATACGAGAAGGTTGTGTGGAGTGAAACTGAGGAGGAAGGAAGAACAAAGAAGACCGAACATGGAACTGCAGAAACCCTGTTCGGATCTGAAAACAGATTATGGTCATGCACGCTGTAAGAGTCCATATGTTGGTGTTAATTACGACAGGAGCTTCTGTTGGCTGTCGGTGCAAGTCGTCGTTCGACATCGTTGTTGCACGACGGGTATCTAGGCAAAGCAGGGTAGGGCAAAAAAAAGAAGGGAAACAAGAGCTACAACGGCGGGCACGCTGGGCAGTTTCGGTTGGGTCAGGCTGCAACAGAGTCGCACACACTGTTTTAGAATTGGGGCCCTGAGCCCTGCACAAGAGGTGGCATTCTCGTAAAAAAAAATGAAGCACGGACAAAACACAAGGCTGCAAGAGGAAGTATAGAAAAAGGAGAAAGCTGAGAAAAATAACAGGGAAAATAGAAGAAACGACAGAGACGGCGAGGCATCTACAGAGACCAGCGAACTGGAACAACGCGCAGTTGAAAATTCCAAAAATAATAATAATTGGAATAATAACCTACGGTGATCAAGATACACAAGTACGGCTACCACGTGAAATCGTTGGTTCCTGAACCGAATCGCCTGGTTCGCGGCCGAGTCGCACAGCGGCTGAACCTCTTGTGGCACCAAAGCCCCCGTTCAAGAGAACAATCCAACCTGCTCAGCATAGCACCGAATTGCTGCAGTGCAATTAGAAGCCTCCTTTTTCTTTATTTTTTGCCTCTGGTTTTTCTGGTGCGTCGGCGGACCATGTCCTTCTCCCGCGGGATGCGTGGGATGTGTCGTAATTTTATTTTTCATTGTTATTTTCATCTTGGTTGTTGGAAACCCAAATTCCCAGGGAACGCTGGACGGTTGCAGCGGCGCCGGGATCAACAGCACGGCAATCAGTCAACCTCGCCGAAAAGGGGCACAGGACCAGACAACCCGATCAATACGCGTATGGTGCGGAGTATCCTCCTACGCGTACGGCCTATGCAGTTTGCGTCTGCTGTAGGTGATCGTACAGTGCCGTCTTACAATGGGGCCGCATTGTCGTCGTATTTCCGTCCTCCTCGAAACTCTGCATGCAGCAAAGGGGGCGAAGAGGCCACCGGATTCGTTGAGAAGGGTCCGCAAGTCGAATACTGGTCTGGTATCGCGGCAAGGAAAAGCCCTACCGGCCCCTGCCCCTGCCCCTGTCGGTTCCGACGTGAAAGACCTACGACGGTAGCGAAAACAGGCAAAACGCAATAAACTGCTCCGTATGCTACCCGTACCTGGAAGCAGATGCAATACGACGGGAGACAACCAAAGATTAATTAATCTGCACGTCCAAGAGAGGGCTTTCCGTGAAGCACCCACAGGGAATGGTCTCCCGGGGCTGAGCGAAGGAAGACGTTGGCTCTTCGTCCCTTGGTCTATATCCACAGAGTGGGCATCACGGCGTAAGATGCCTCGTTAACACAATCGTGAAGCAGAGCATAAAGTTCGCATACTGTTCGTGCGGCTAATCCAAAGAAACATCGTCGAACGCGCTTCTGCGTGAACCACGTCCACTCACATCGCGCACCGCGTTACAGCGCTGACAAGACTAAAGCCGGCCCGAAGAGACGCTTGCGGACGTAACGGAAAACCAGTCAGCGTCTTCTTGGCTGGCCTGGTGGTTGTTGGTCTTCCCTGCTGGCTCTTACGCAGGCTGCGTAAGAAATCAGCAGTCGGCGTGCGGAATGCTGCGTTAGCTGGAACATGGCGTGGCGAGCAACGGAGAAGAGAAAAGGCTAGACTGTTACAAAGTAGAATATTATCGAAGTACGGAGTATACTGTAGTATTACTCCGTACTTGTACGTCGTAAGATACTTACATCGTGGTGCCGCCGTAAGGACGGAACTTGTTGCCGCATTGCAACAAGACAACCCCCCCCCCCCCACTACCCACCGGAGACACCCGTGGCCAGGCCAGAGACGCTTGCGGTGGATGCGGAAGTGGGTGCTTTGCCAGGGGGACCCGACCGCTGTGGCGTTTTGCCCATCCTCAGAGTGGGAGGCACGTTGCTTTAGCCAGGCCAGAAGGGGATTGGGCTGCTTGGGTCACTCTCATCTCGCCCTTGTCAACGTCCTTCTCTTTCTTTTTACCACTTCATTTTCTCCTCTTTCTTCCCCCATCCAGCATAGGGCCCAGTTTAAACCCTGTCGAGGCATATCATATTGAAGGGCTCTTGCTTTTTCTTGACCTCGGAACATCCTACCGATAGGGGCATTTTCCCCCTTCTTTACCTCTCATAGGCTTTCCGGCAAGGTCTTTGCGCACTGCTCACGTATCTTATCTTGCTTTAGCCGCCCCAGATCGTCCGCCCTTCCTGGGGTTGCGATACGGCTTTCTGTCGGCTGTGGTCAAACTCATACTACTCCGTACTTCTCGCGGTTGCTTTTCCGGGAATGCGGTTTCTGTTCGGTTTGATTTTTATCACATCTCCAAGGGCCATCTTGCGCTTGTATGCCCCTGCCATTCTAGCATGTCCTGCCGTCCGCTTGCTTCCCCTTTCTCTTGAGCGGAGGTCTCCGCGGACCCTGCCAGGACACGGACGGCAGAGCGGGGGACAATGCCATTGCCATTTACGCGGCCCAGGCTCTATCGTATTGCATCTCTCTCTGTGCTCTGCAAGCAGCCCGAATTCTCCTAGCAGGTATTGCCCCGGAGACTGAATTCCTTCAGGAGGACTCCAAGCTTGCTGGGAATGAGGTAAGTTGACCTGTGGTGGGCACTCGTAAATGCATGATCTGTTTATTGCCTTTTCTTTTTCTTTTCTGCCCGGCGCAGTGCTCCGTAGAACAGGCATTTCTGTCCCCTATTCCGTCCTTTTTCTGTCATTTTTAACCAAAAAAACAAAAAACTTCCCCGTCTCGCTTAGATGAAGCGGCGGCGTGCCCCAGCCTTGCTTTTTCTTTATTGTCTCTACATTCATTTCTGACACTTTCGGACTCGTTCCCCCTTTCCTGTCTCTTCGCACAATCCTTACTTTCCTCATTTTTCCTCGCTTCTCCTCCCAATTTTTGCTTGGCGTTTAATGCAATACTACCCAAGGACCGGGTGGGTGTACAAGTACGGAGTACGTCGTAGAAGACCGAAAACCCCACTGTCGGTTTCTGCCTTTTCTATCTAGGCCCCACGGCCACGAGGCCAGCTTCATCCTTTTCTTTTCTTTTCTTTTCTTTTTGCTCTTTTTGCTCTGTTTTGTGTACCTGTAGCGGTGCATCGTATTCTCTACAGGTCACTTCTTTTCCACCCTGTTGCGAGCCGTTAGAGCATGCCGCGACTCTGTCTGACGCGAGGCTAGTCCCAAGGGGAAAAGACTTTTCGATGCCCCTGTTCCCCAGTTCCCTTTTCCTTGTTTGGCTTCATGCATATGCATTCACGTAATTCGCAGCATTCCCCACACACTGCCTCTCGCTTTTCATTGTTGTAACCGAGATTCATCGAGCCATAACGCGGCCCTTCTTGGAAAGAGGTTTTACGGATACTGGGTTATCTTTCCTTATTTTCCCTTTTCATATAATTCCTCATTATTCCTAGTTCGGTCCTGGACGACAATCATCAGAGAAACAAAACAAAACCCAAACGGTTGCAAAGAGTAGAAAGCTTAAGATTGACATCGTGAAATGGAGTATCGATTATTTTCTTGTAGGGAGAACCAGACGTGACAACTGGTGGCACACAAGTCACGAAAGAGTGGACAATGTGCCCGTTATTTGTTTTATGCGAAAGTGATGTCACTGTTCGTTTTGGTTTGGCGATCTTCTCGTTTGGGATCTGAGGGTGGGATGGGAGTCTGGCCCCCGATTATCCTCACCGGAATGCATTTCCTCTGCCTCTTCTCACTTTGGCCTCTCTCCGCACACCCCTGAAATCATATCGCTCTCGAAAACCCTCATCCCGGAAGAGCAGCAGGAGCGAGCAGCAGCCAGGTGCGTGGCGATCAATGTTCTTCGTCGTAAAAAAAAAAAAAAAGTGATCCTCTCGCGAACAAAAGCAGCACTGGTTGGGATTGGTCCACGCCTCTTCTATTGTTATATTTTACTTTCTGTTTGCTCAACGTCTCGGAGCACAATTGGCCTTTTCAACCGCTTTGTTACGTGTGCGTTTGCGCATGCAGGCACGCACACACACACATACACACATACACACCCATTAAGCATCCCGCTTCAACGGGACCGCCAGGCATAACACGGGGTGCTATAGGGGCAAAAGGGACAGGCATTATACGGAGGACGGAGTCTACGAGTACGATGCTGCGGGCACTTTAATATTGACACGGCCCAGCAAATATTACCTGCTAGGGCTGCTATACTCCGACGCCATCGTTTTTCTCAAAAGTCCGGCTGCTGCGCCGTATCTTTTCACTCTCTGCTCATTGCCTTCCCTACGAGCACCCCTCCTCTCTTCTGTGCTGGCAACACCTGGCACGCAACTAAACAGCCACACCACATGGGACTGGAGCTCGCACGTCTCCGCCACCCTTGTCAATTTCGTTAGAAAAGGGGGGGGGGGGGGGTTGCCCCATGCACACCGGCTGGCGCCGTGGCCCTGCCGGGGCCGAAAGTCACAAGACAGGTGCTGCCAACAGAGCAAGAGCGCGAATTCCGGGAGCTGGTCTGCTCTGCTCTGCTTTGTTTTCCTGGAGACGATAGATTGCGTTCGTAGATTGAGGCACGGAGCAGACGACGAAGTTTCTGTCAGCGCCCTAGGGGCAGACTCGAAAGCAAAATAGAGAGAAACAAAGACGGTAAACAAGGAGCAAATTCGTTGAGGATTGAAGGTTGAGAGACCACATGGCCACGACTCCAAAGTAGGAAATAAAGCTGGCCTATCTCTCGTTACCGCGTTTCCAAAATGCACATCATTTCTCCCTCTGGCTCCTTTCGGCCCCAAGTTTCGAGCTACTCCGTACGCTAGTATCGTCACCGACTGGCGACGGCACCGCAGGCGTTCGTCGAGGAGCAGCTTCTCCGCCCTTTCTCTGCATATCAGTATTTTGAAGCACGAGAACCATGCATGAGGACGTATGCGCGCAATGATCGGCATGCCATGGCTGCGCCTGGGGAGAGGGAAATGAAAAAAGGAGAAAAAAAGGGGACAGCCCGATTCGTCCACCGGCACGGCGAAGCAGCTGTAGCAAAAAAGAGATAAAGGAAGAGGGAGCGAAGGAGGCGGAGGATTGGCTAGACGCAGAGATGTGTGTGGCATACTGCATACTATCCGCGACCAAGCGGTTGTTTCTCCCATCCTTATTTTTACTTCTCCGTACTGCGTCCTGCCCTTCCGTCTTTTTGGTTCCTCTGCCCCAGGCGGAACCGAACTCTGAGAAAATAGGCTGCTGGTCTTCCTCTTTGGGGCAATTCTGCGACAGGGATGAGGGGTTGTTCGCTAGCGGGAGTCCGAGGTCAGAAACCAGGCCCGGAGCTCGAAACACGTCAAGATGAACAGGGGGGGGGGCGTGGAGTACGTCGGTTGGCAGTCTTTGGTTTTCCCTTCTTTTTCTGTTACCGAGAAAATATGCCAACGTATTGCATTCCGACGTCCTCGTTGCAATATTAATAGCAATCTCGAAAAGAGCAGAGTCAAAAAGAACAGAATGCTGAGAGAAAGACACCAAAAAGGGGGGAGGAAAAAAAGAAAAGCAGACTGCATGGCGTGCCCCTAGCCCGTTTCTTGTCATTCACGGTCAGATTCCTTATTGGGGCACCCGTCTGAGGCCGAGTCGAGCCGTTCAATGTCTTGGTGCTCGACATTCTCTGATGCCAGTCTTGCCCTCAGGTCCCCCTTCAACGCTTTTCTCGACTTCTGCAGTATATCTTGCTTCCACTCGACACACCTTCTTCACCTTCAACTATTGCCTTCAACTATTGTATTCTCCATATTTCTCATGCCAGCCAATGCATACAATGCGCCAGAGCTAGCGGACCGACCCCCAGTTTGTTCTACTTTCCCATCGCCTCGCTCTCCCCTCCGTTTCCTCTATTTGCTCAACGCCTCCCCCCCCCCCAACGTGACGACTCGTAGTGCAGCTAGCACCCGCTCCTATCGCTTGCCCTAGTACGTTGCGTGCTCCGTGTTCCCATGTTCCGTGTCAGTGTCTACTGTTGTCGGCAAGCTTCGTGCTCGAGTTTTGCATGGCCGTCCGTCACGCTCCGGCCGGATCGAATGGCAGACTTGCAGCTCCACACACACCGCAGCCCATGTCCTCACACTTCCACGCTTGAAGGAAGAGCCCCTGGCCTGGCCAGCTCATGCCGGTCGTAGACGAGATGAGAGCTCGAGAAAGACGAGAGATAGGCCCGAAAAACACACGCCGTAGGAGACGCAAAATCACAGCATCCAGAGCCCAGAACAAAGCTGCCAGCGCGCACATCTGGTCGCAGACGACCCAGCACGACGCTCACGGTCAATCTCTTGAAAACAGACCAATCCTTCATCTTCGCTTCGTCCATCCCATGCGTCGACGCGTACTTACGTTGTCTGCGGGATGCAGTTCATGCTGGCTCCCCCCCTCCTCCCTTTTCCCTCCCCCCCTTTACAGCCCCTCAGCCCGCCTTGTTTACCTACACCCTGGTCACCTTTCTCTTCCCTTTCCATCCCTCTCTTTTGTTTCTTGCCTGGCCGTTCCTCGCATGATGGACATCTCCCTCCACCCTCGTTTACGCCATCTCCGACCTGCCTCTCTTCTTCGTCAGATCGTCCACTACACGGGCCCGGCACACTATTTCTTTCTGCTTTCCTATTTTGGCCACCTCGAGCGTGGCATTGTCTCGTTTTCCCTCTCCCTGGACTTGCCAGCGGCCTCTTGTTGCTGTTGCTAACTTCCATAACTATAATTGCGTAACAGAAGTCATCCCAACATCAATATCAAAAATAAACCAAGTTCTCCGTTATACCTCTTTGATTGATGCTCTGTTGCATACTTACCTACTGCAGTGATTCAAGCTCAAATAAAGATAAACCCAGATGAGCCAGCCTCAGCAGCCGCAATAAACGCAGCAAAGCAGACACCAATTCTTCAACGGTCTGTGCAGCCCACACCCCTTCTTCCCCCCCCCCCCCCCTTTCCGTCTCTCTCTTAGACGCGAGCTCCCCTAGCTTCCTGACACTACTGCACCTCACCCATTCAACGATTTCTGCAGCACCAAGTTGATGCACATGCTCTCCCTCTCCTTGTCACTCTCCCCTCACTCTTCGTTCCCCTCTGCCCCCCCCTTGTTCCTGTCCTTCTCCCCCCTCCGCTAGCTCTTTCGTTCGTGTCTTCTCCTCCTCCCTCTGCGAGCCTGCTACGGAGTAATATTACAACACACCAGATCAAAAACATCTCTCGCAGAGTTGCACCACAAACGGCCGCTAGGGGGGCTGATTCCTTTTTAAAACTGTTTTTGTCGCCTGCCTGGTCTTGCCTCTTTTCGGTGGCGTAGTGCAGGTAGCCGGTTCTTCCTTTTTTCCCTTTCTTTCTCCTATTCTCTCTTTTGCCGCTGGTTCTATTCGTGGCCCGCCTGGCGTGGCCCTCTTCATGTTACCCACTCCGGCGTGCCTTCGTCCTTCACACGACCCCTGCAAGATACCGAAGATCATCGCTGGGGAGGGAATATGCTTTATTCCCCTTTGCTTTTTCTTGAATTCCCTTTCTTGCATATCTGCCTTCGTCTGCCCTCTTCTGCCTTTGACGTTGATTTTGATCTCTTCCCCTTTCGCCTTAGTTTCTTTTTTGCACGTCTCTTTTCTTTCCTTTCTTTCTTTTCTTTTTTGCCTCCCCGGCACGAACTTCATTCTTCCCGATGCAACCTTTTCACGCCATTGCAATCTCTGTCTCTTCGCATTTGCCTCTCTCGTTCTGTCTTCTATACTTTTGATATTTGCACACCTCGTCGTGCTTGATCCAAACAAAAGAAACGACGGTGTTGACTTGAAACATTGTTCTTTGCCGGCCCTGATCGACAATCGCCTACGGTGGGTGCCCGCAGCAAACCAGCCGAACACAAAGTCTGGTATTGGAAGGGGGCAAGACGCAACTGAGAGAGGGCAAGGTTTAAAAAGAAGAAAAGATAGAAATAAAATAACGACGAGAGAAAATAAGAGCGGCCGAGACGACCTGGAGAGACCTCGACCACCCTGGGTGAACGACTTGAAGAGAAACTCGAGCAGGGGGGAGGGGTGTGTACCACAAAAAAAGAAACGAGGGAAAAAAGTGAGTGAGAGAGAGAGAGAGTGAGGGAAGAAACCACGAGAGCAGAACATAGAAGCAGGGGTGGGCAGGTAGGGTGCCGGATGGCCTGCCGGTAATCCTTTATACATCTAGGGCTCTTCCCCGAGGGAGCAAGGAGTTGGGGGACGACGGAGTGAAAAGAAAAAGACGACATTGCAGAGAGCAAGCAGCAGACCGACGACAGTCCGAGCAGACCAGGAGTCGAGGACATACTGGAGATAAAAAAAGAAAGGAAGAAAGAAGAAAAGCACAAACACAAACGACAGAGACCCCTTTGACAATACAACCTTGCTCGGCATCTCTCTGCAGCAGTCCGAAGACCGATTGGGGAAGATCGAGGAGACCGCTTCCGAGCCAACGAGAGAGAAGGAGGCAAAAACGAAAAGAAGAAGAGGAAAAAAAAAGTGCGGCCAGTTCACAGCTACACACAACCGCACACAGCACAACACACAACACACAACACAACAGCACAAAACACCGCATTGGACACACCAACCCAAACGAGCGGACAACAATATCTCTAGCAGCATTTTCTGCGTCCACGTCCCCGTCCACGTCCGCAGGCGCTGTGCATCCTGTACTCACCAACCGGGGCGTCGTCATCGCGGTGCTCTCCTGGAGAATGGACCTCGACCTGACCGGCTTTGTTCCCTTCTTTTGAGCTTCTTTTTTTGCTCGCTTTGCCATCTCCATCTCTCCCTTTTCTACCGCCTCTCCTCTCTTTCTTCTCTCGTCTTCATATCACAAGACTTCCCCCTCCCCCCCCCCCCCCCCTCTCTCTCGGCCATGGCCACTTCGTTGCACAACCCCTACCCGCGCTCTCCAAACCCTTCCACAAGATCCTTCGACTCGTCGTCTGTCTCCTCGGCCGCGTCCCCACGACTGCCAACACTGCACGGGCGGTTTCTCACCAACGGCCTGGCGAACACGAGCACAGGTGCGAGGTCAGACCCGGCGGCAGTCGCATCAGCAGCAGCAGCAGAAGCAGCAGCACCACAGCCCGTCGGCATCCTGCCTCCCAGCCTGCCATCCTTGCACGAGTACGGCAAGCAACACCAGCAGCCCCTGTACCAGCACAGCACAAGCCATCACCAGCATCACCACGTCCAGCACCACGTCCACAACCACCAGTACCGCCAGCACCACCACCAACACAATTACCAGCCCTACCCGCCGGTCACCGCAGGCTCGGCCATGGGGGGCCGCGGCGACTCGCTGCCGCCGACCGACTCGCTTGCCAGCACGCCGGGCCCGGGATACATTGCACTGCCCCCGCTGCACCACGCTGGCGGCCCTGGTGCTGCCTACGGCGGCGGCGGTGGCGGCGCAGCGGGGGCAGCGGGCGCCTCCTCGTCCTCCTCGTCTGTTCCAATGGCCGCGACACACCCGTCCATGAACTCGACGAACCCGGCATCACTCGCGGCGGCGGCGGCGGCGGCGGCGGCAGCAGCAGCACAGCAACAACATCAGCAGCAGCAACAGCAGCAGCTGCAGCACCAAAACGCACAAAAACGGGCGTACCGACAGCGGCGCAAAGATCCCAGCTGCGATGCGTGCCGCGAGCGCAAGGTCAAGTGCGACGCCACCGAGACGACGAGCTGCTCCGAGTGCTCCAACCGGCAGGTCAAGTGCCAGTTCACCAAGGAGACCAACCGGCGGATGTCGTCGATCAAGCAGATGCAGGATCTCGAGCGGCAGCTGGACCGCATGCGGCGCGAGAACAGCGGCCTGCGGCGCATCCTGCAGGAGAGGGGGCCCGGCAGCAGCGGCAGCAGCGCAGCAGAGCCGCCGCAGGGGCGAGGCGGAGGACACGGAGGACCGCTAGAGAGAATGAAGCCGCTGGAGCTGGACACCGACAGCCTCGCGCACCCCGAGCCGCACCACCTGCCCCTGCTCCCCATCCCCGACATTGGGTCGAACCCGCCGCGACGACACCGACGAGCCACCCGCCAGGGGCCGGGCGCCGCGCCGCTTCTCGACTTCGGCCGCGCCCGGTCCAACCTCCGCATCTTCGCCAAGGGCATCTGGGCGCCGCCAGCTCCCTTCGACCAGCAGGCGACGTCGCCAACCGCCCCCGCGCGCCAGCAGTACCAGCACGAGCACCAGGAAACAACAGGCCCCCAGCTGCCCGACCTGCCTCCCCGCGCCGCCGTCGACGTCCTGCTGCGCTCCTACTACGCCTCGGTCCACTCGATGCTGCCGATGATCCACTGGCCGACGTTCCAGCGCCAGGTCGAGCAGCTCTACGCCGCCGCAGACGCCATGCACGCGGCCTCCACGGACGCGAGCAGGCTGGTGCTCTCGCCTCGCTCCCGACCGCCCGTGTCTCCGCCCCCGCCGCCGACGTCGTTTACAGCTCTCTTCTTTGCCGTCCTGGCCGTCGGCGGCCTCTTCTGTACCTACTTTGTCGACTCTCCGTCGCCGCCGTTCACCGCCGTCCACCTGGCCGAGGCGTCGCGCGCCCTGATCGACCCCTGGTCCATGGGCGGCAGCAACAACAACGGCGGCGGCGGCGGCGGCGCACATGTCCTGGACGACGCCCGCACGCTGCTGCTGCTGGCCGTCTTCCTCAGCGAGAGCAACCTCAAGACGGCCGCGTGGGCGTGGCTGGGCAGCGCCGTGCGCGTGGCCCAGGCCCTGGGCCTCTACATGGAGCCCGAGCCGTCGGTGGCGCAGGGCGGCTTCGGCCCCCTCGAGGCCGAGATGCGCCGCCGCGTCTGGTGGGCCATCTACGTCCTGGACCGCACGCTGGCCGTCGAGCTCGGCAACCGCCCCATGCTGATCAGCGACGACGACTGCGACGTGGCGCTGCCGGCCGTCGTCGACGACCACTTCCTCGCAGACGACGTGCCCGGCGGCGTCGCCAGCATCCCGGCCGACGCCGAGCCCCTGACGCAGTCCCTGGTCGCCGTCTTGCATGTCGTGCGCGCCTACACGGCGCTGGGCAAGCTGCTCTCGGCCGCCTCATCGCTGCCGCCGCCTTCGTCTTCTCTGTTCTCCTCGTCCTTGTCCGCGTCCCTCCCGCCCTCCGGGGGCCGGCCGCTCTCCTCCTCCTCACCCCTCTCGACCCCGTCGCCCTCCTCGTCCTTCGCCGCGCTGGTCCATTCGAACCCGACTACGACGCCGACGACCACGACCACGACAACGGCGGCAACGACGGGGACGGCGACGACAGCGGCGACACCGTCTGGCGTCAGCATCCCGGCCACCCACCTGGCCACCTTTGACCAGCACTTTGCGGCCTGCCTCCGCGTCTTCCCCCCTTCGTGCGATCCGTCCGACCAGGGCGGCGGCTTGATGCTGTCGGCCCACCTCCTGAGCCCCCTCGTGTACCTGCTCCACGCCCGCCTCGTCCTCCACCGGCACAACCTCGCACCCCACGGCATGCGGACGCAGCAGCCGCAGCACGCGCCGTCCCTGGGGGCCGTCTCGGCCAGCACGGCGCCGGCCGCAACCCCCTTGGCCATGCAGGCACGCCTCAGCGCCGTCGACCAGTGCACCCACACGGCCCTCGAGACGGCCACCCTCGTGCGCCGCGCCCGCCTCGACGAGCTCGCCAGCGGCGCCGGCGCCACCGCGCTGCTGGCCGCGCACCTGATGCGGTGCG
>WNYD01000146.1:0-74759 GCA_021396205.1 Sporothrix brunneoviolacea
TCCCGCGCCCGTTTTTTTAGCCCCGGGGTGCCCCCCCCCGCGCCGGCCCGCGCCCCCCGAAACCAACCCCGCAGTGCTTTGTTTTTTTTTTGGTTTTCTTCCCCCCCCCCCCCCCCCCCCCCAAACTACCTCCGGTCTGCGCCGTGCCTTGCTCTTCTTTTCCTCTTCCCCCCAGCAAACCCTGCTTGGCTTCCTGTTATCTTGACGTCACCCCACTGTTTTCGTGCAGATTTCCGTCGTAGCCCCGGCGCTGTGCTCCACGCTGCCGGTAGCCAAGCTCTCTTCTGTATCTCAGCTCCTCAACTGGCATTAGCCTGGACCTGGCCCGATCGCCACCTCTCGCCTTGTCCCTCGCAGAAACCGGAAACAGCTCCATAGAGGCTGCCGCACCTTGAGTGCTCGTAAATGCTTCCTCTGACTGGTGCTCTCATTTTCTAATCACGACCTCCCACCACCACTGCCACCGCCAATACCACCCCTGTTTCTTCGTCGGAGGGCACCAAAGTGGCCAAACTGAAAACTTGCCTTTCCTCCTTAGTCTTTTTTTTTTACTTGTTTTGGTCTTTGTCTGCTTTAGCTCCAGGCACAGGTGGCGCTGGATCGTCGGCGACAAAAACAGCACCGTGATCGCAAAGGAGACAGAAACGGAAGCCCGGACAAGAAAGAAACACAACACACAGCTGCCTCCTTGCTTGCCTTTGTCCTCGCCTCTCCCTCGTTTTCTGTGCTTCTATTTCTTCACTCCGCCTCTCTGTTCCCCCCTCTTCTGCGTCTCTCCTGCGACTCTCCGCTGTTCAATTGGCATCCTACAAACCCGTGTCTAACAACCATCCCCCCTTCCCCCTCCCCCCTCCCCCCTCCCCCCCGTTCTTCGCCATGGTCCTCGTCGACGGCCACGAGTACCTCACCGAGGAGGAGAAGCGTCTGAAAGAGGACCGCAAGCGGGAGAAGTACTGGAAGAAATGGGGCCCCTACGTGTCGGAGCGGCAGTGGGCGACAGGTGAGTGCTGTCCTTGCTCCGGCCAGAAGCTCTCCGAGAGCTCGCTCTGACAGTTTGCCCCCAGTGCGCGAGGACTACAGCCCCGACGGCGATGCATGGAGTCGTGAGTCCCCCTTCCCCGGCTTCTGCCCGCTCTCCTGCAGCTCCCGCTGACCTCCCCAGACTTCCCCCACGAGCACGCACGGTCGCGGGCCTACCGCTGGGGCGAGGACGGCATCGCCGGCGTGTGTGACACCCACGGCCTCGAGAACATTGCCTTTGCCTTCTGGAACGAGAAGGAGTAGGTTCTCCCGTCTCTGTGCTTCTCTCTCGTCTCGTGTCTCTCGCCTCTCTAACAGACCAGCCCGTTCCTCAAGGAGCGCCTCTTCGGCCTGTCCAACCCGCAGGGCAACCACGGCGAGAGCATCAAGGAAGCCCACTTCCACCTCGACAACACTCCTGTGCGTTCCCGTCCCGGCCTCTTGTTTTGCTTTGTGTGTCTGTCTTGCTAACTCGCTCCGCACAGACTGTAAGATACGTCGCCTCACCGGCCTGCGCGCCTCTGCCCCAAACTAACACCGCCAGCACTCCTACATGAAGTACCTCTACAAGTACCCCCAGGCCTCCTTTCCGTACGAGGACCTCCTCAAGGAGAACGCGCGCCGCGGCAAGGAGGACAAGGAGTACCAGATCCTCGACACCGGCGTCTTCGCCGAAGACCGCTACTGGGACATCTACATCGAGACCGCCAAGGAGGACGACGACCCGGATGCCCTGGTCTTCCGCGTCACGGCCTGGAACCGCGGCCCCGACCCGGCGCCGCTGCACATCATCCCTCACCTCTGGTTCCGCAACACCTGGGCCTGGGGCCGCGAGAAGCCCGAGGACAAGCCGTCCATCGAGTACTACGAAGAGAACATTGTCAAGTCCAGCCACCCGTCTCTGGGCGACCGCTACCTGCTCATGGCGCCCTCGCCCGGCGTCGGCCCCAGCGACCAGGACGTCCAGCCCGAGATGCTGTTCACCGACAACGACACCAACTTCGCCGCGCTCTACGACGGCAAGAACCAGTCCGACTACGTCAAGGACGCCTTCCACCACCGCATCGTCGACGGCAAGAAGGACGCCGTCAACCCGGCCAAGACGGGCACCAAGTTCGCCGGCTGGTTCTCGTTCAACGAGGCCGGCGGCGTCGCCCCGGGCGAGTGCGCCGTGGTCCGCTTCCGCTTCTCCAAGCGCAACGAGACCTTCCTCGACGAGGAGGAGGTCGACAACATCATCGAGACCAAGCGCGAGGAGGCCGACGAGTTCTACTTCCGCATCAGCCCCCTGCCCATGGCCGACGACCTGCGCAACATCCAGCGCCAGGCCTTCTCCGGCATGATGTGGTGCAAGCAGCACTACCTCTTCATCTGGGACCAGTGGGCCAACGGCGACCCGACCCAGCCGCCGCCGCCGCCCAACCGCAAGGCCATCCGCAACAGCCAGTGGAAGCACATGCACTGCGACGACATCCTGTCCATGCCGGACTCGTGGGAGTACCCGTTCTTCGCCGCCTGGGACTCCAGCTTCCACTGCATCACCCTGGCCATGATCGACCCGGAGTTCGCCAAGAAGCAGCTCGACCTCTACACGCGCGAGTGGTACTGCCACCCCAACGGCCAGCTGCCCGCGTACGAGTGGAACTTTGGCGACGTCAACCCGCCCGTGCACGCCTGGGCCACCTTCCGCGTCTTCAAGATCGAGCGCAAGATCTACGGCCGCCAGGACCTCGACTTCCTCGAGCGCGTCTTCCAGAAGCTGCTCTTCAACTTCACCTGGTGGGTCAACCGCAAGGACATGGACGGCAAGAACGTCTTCGAGGGCGGCTTTCTCGGCCTCGACAACATCGGCCTCTTCAACCGGTCCGAGCCCCTGCCCACGGGCGGCATCCTCGAGCAGGCCGACAGCACGGGCTGGATGGCCTTCTACTGCCTGTGCATGCTCAACATCTGCCTGGAGCTCGCCAAGTACCGCCGCACGTACGAGGACATGGCCACCAAGTTCTTCGAGCACTTCATCCTCATCAGCGACGCCATGACCTTCCGCATGGGCGAGAAGGACGAGGCGTCGCTGTGGAACGACGAGGACGGCTTCTACTACGACGCCATCTCCTGGGGCGGCCCCTGGATCCAGCAGCTGCCCGTGCGGTCGCTGGTCGGCCTGATCCCCATGTACGCCACGCTCACCCTCGAGCCGGAGCTGATCAACAGCCTGCCGGCCTTCAAGCGCCGCGTCGAGTGGTTCATCAACAACCGCTGCGACGTGGCCGAGCGCAACATGGCCTCCATCCGCAAGCGCGGCAAGGGCAACCGCATCCTGCTGTCCATCGTCAGCAAGGAGCGCCTGGTGCGCCTCCTGCAGCGCATGCTCGACGAGGACGAGTTCTTCAGCCCCCACGGCGTGCGCTCGCTGTCCAAGTTCCACAAGGAGCACCCGTACTCGATGGACGTCAACGGCCAGAAGTTCTCCGTGGGCTACATCCCGGGAGACTCCGACAGCGGCCTGTTCGGCGGCAACAGCAACTGGCGCGGCCCCGTGTGGATCTGCGTCAACTACCTGCTCGTCGAGGCCCTGCAGCGCTTCTACATGTTCTTCGGGGACACGCTCAAGGTCGAGTGCCCCGTCGGCTCCGGCGAGCACATGCACCTGGGCCACGTCTCTGAGGAGCTGCAGCACCGCCTGCAGCACCTGTACGCGCGGCGCGACGACGGCCGCCGCAGCATCAACGGCGGCAACGACCTGCTGGACTTTGACCCGCTGTGGAAGGACAACCTGTGGTTCTACGAGTTCTTTGACGGCGACACCGGCCGCGGCCTCGGCGCCACGCACCAGTGCGGCTGGACCGGCCTCATTGCCCGCATGATCCACGATACGGGGTGAGTTTTCTTGGGGGAGGGGGGCGGGGGGCGATGTCCTACCTTCTATTGTATTCCCTACTAACTTTGACAGTGTCACCTGTCGTCTCCCGCAGACGCCGCGCACGCCCGCCGTCGGCATGAACCACTACTTTGACGACATCTTCCACCGCTACGAGAAGGAGGGCACGCCGCACTCGTCGTCGATGCCGCGCATCCGGCGGTCGTCGACGGCCCGGTCGCTGGGCGCCCGCAGCGACTTCTTTATCGGCACCGATACCGGGACCGAGGCCACCGACGGCGAGCTCGGCCACGACCACGCAGGCGAGGGCGAAGGCGGAGGCGACGACGGGGAGGTCGCCCCGGACGACAACGGCCCCGACGAGCTGCAGATGCGCGCCAGCCGCCGGGCGTCGCGGTCGGGCTCCATGTTCTTCCGCAACCCGGAGCGCGTGCGCGAGCGGGCCGAGGCCGACCAGCACCTGCACCGGTACATTGCGGACCAGCTGCAGCGGTTCAAGAGCTCGCAGAGCCTCAACGGGTACGAGCACGGGGACGAGTTCGAGGCGCAGGCGGACAAGGAGTAAGAGGGGAGGCGGAGGAGAGGAGAAGTTATATTCATCGAGTTGTTCAGTTCTGCGATCGTTTTTGCATTCTGCTTTTTGGGATTTTGTTTTGTTTTCACCGCGTGCTTCGATGCAATTTTGCTGGGATTTGCTTAGATGGGGTTCATAATACACGCGTGCTCTCTTCTTTCATTTACACTTCATACCGGCAGACCGAAAAGTTTTAGCATACAGGCAGAAGCATGGAGCATCTTTTGGTAACTGATACAGCTGGATGCGACAGGCGTCTTCAATAGACAGGAATCAAGACGCGTGAGACCAAGGATCGTGCAAAATTTGGCTTTCTTCAGGTCTTCCAGAGGTTGCTTTGGTAGGCAATATACATATATACACAAAAGCCATTTCCTCCCCCTTTCCATATTCTCTCGCTCTACCCAAGCGATTCACGCCTCTCCTCTCTTCCTCTGGACAAGGGGGAAGAGAAGATGCTGATCGTCTTTGGCGCTCGACGTGTACTCGCTTCTCGGAGGGCTGCGTGTGACAAAATTGGATGCTGCTTTTTTTCTGCTCTCTTGCTTTCTAAAAAAAAATGCCGCTTCCCTTCTTTCGGTTCCCTCTTCCTTCATCCCCCGGTTTTCACCTAGATGAACAAAAAAAAGTAGAAAAGAAAATAAATACACGGAAGCTCAATGCGTCCCTTCTCACGTCCCCTCCCTCTCCCCTTCATCCACCAGGCACCAACCTGCTCCTTACAGGTTGTCCGTCAGCAGCTTGTTGAGCTTGGCCACCTTGGCCGCCACGCTCAGGTCGATTGTCCGGTCGCCCACCTCCACCACCAGGCCGCCCAGGATCTCCGGGCTGACCTTGTTCGTGACCTGCAGCTTCTTGCCGGCGCCCACGAACGCCGACTTGGCCACGGCCGTCTCCAGGCGGCTCAGCGTCTTGCTGTCCAGCGCCTGGGCGCTCGTCACCACCATCTCGACCTCGCCCTGCGCGGCGCGGATCAGCTCGCCGAACTTGGCGACCACGTCGCCCAGCAGGCCCAGGCGGTTGTTCTCGGCGAGCGTGGCCAGGAAGTGCGTCACGGTCGGCTGGCTGGCGCTGCCGGTGAACTTTTGCAGCTCGGCGATGATGGCGGACTTGTCGGCGGCGGATAGGGTCGGGGTGGCGAGGATGGCGCCGAGCTTCTGGTCCTTGGCGATCAGGGCGCCGAGGGCCGAGATGGCCTTGGCCGTGGGGTCGAGCGTGGACGTCTTGACGGCGGCGGTGTACTAGAAATAGAAGGGTCAGTTGACTGCGCAGCCACAGGATGGGTAGAACGGGCAATTCTCCCATCGGTCTCCCGCTCCGACGAAAAACCCACCAGAGCCGTCGCGTAGGTGCCGTCCAGGCCAAACAGGGTGATCGGGGGCTTGACGTCCTGGGGGGGCGCGGCAGCGGCAGCAGCATAGCCGCGCATCAGCGCCGGGGTCGCGGCGGCCACGGACACGCGGGACCACGCCGGGGCGGCCGACCGGGCCATGAGCATCGCTTGTCTCGACAGCATGGTGAAAGAAGGCGGCGAAAGAATTGGGTCGGAAAGAGAGAGCGGTGGCGGGATGGGATGCCGAGACAATTGAGTCGATCGAGTTGGGAATAGGTGCAAAGCCGAAACTCGAAAAAACGAAGCTTTCTCGGGTTTGGGGGGAAAATGGTGGAATGGAAGGAACCGGCGGCTGGTGGCTCGGCAAAGTTTGTTGCCTGAGGCAGAATCTGTGGCGGCTGGGTCTGCTAGCAAAGAACCAGGCAGCCTTGGCTCTGCTTTTCCCTGCGCACAGCCGTTTTGCTAGGCCAAGGGGAAAACAGCGCTTTTCCCGCTGAATAAAAGATAATCGAAAAATAAATGCAAAACTCGCCGCGCAAATAAATCACTCAACAGAGCGCTATCAACGTTGCCCCATAATGAATGTAATAAATGTTTCTCATGCATATAAATACGGAGTACTCCGTACGAGTCGGTGGTATTACTGCTGCAGCTCTATCCAGCTGTATTAAACGCTGCTGTTTTCGAAGATGCGTGCTTCTGGCTGGACAAAGGAGCATGCTTTTCTCTCTCTATTACAGCACCGAAACAAAACCGCAAGACCCAATGCAAACAAAGTAGAAGCGGGAATATCGTCCACGATTCGTCCCAAGCAGCGTACCGATGACGAGGCCCATTCCATCCCGTCGAAAGCAGAGTATAAAACGCCAACCGGAGAAGACACAAAGCATGATGCTCGACCGCAGCAGAAAAACAAAAAGAAAAGGCCCCTGCCGTCCCATTATCCTCCCGTCCCATCACCCCTAATCACTCCGCAGCATGCTCTCCACCAGGTCGCCCAGCGGGCCCCAGAAGTCCTTGCCGCTCGCCAGGTTGTGCTCGTCGATGAACAGCACATACTGCTTGAAGCTCGTGTTGAGGTGCGGCTCCAGGCCCAGCTCGCGGATCACGGGGTAGTGGTGGCAGTAGATGTGCGCGTACACGCGGTACATGCGCTTGAAGATCTGCTTCATCAGCGACGGGAAGTTCTTGGGGAACGGCACGCCGATGCGGCTGGGCATCACGGCCTCGTTGTCGATGGTGCTCTGCACCCACGCCATCAGCTGCTCGATGTACGCGGGCGCCGGCATCTTGGTGGGCTTCTTGTAGTTGTCGCTGTCCTGCCAGAGGTACTCGAACCTGTGGACCGTTAGCAACAGAACTCCTCCCCTCGTTCTTATCCTCTGTCCCTTGTCCTCCGCCGCCGCAGGAGAGCTCACTCGTCTGTCGCCTTCATCTCCGGGCACGACTGCGGCGAGCAGAACTCGGTAATCGCGCCGTACAGCAGGTTGATCTGGTTGTAGAAGTCGACCATGTTCACCGCCAGCCACTCGTTCTCGTCCTCGCCCTCCGGCAGCTTCACCACCTTGCGCAGGCTGCCGCCGCCCAGGGTCGCCTCGGCATACTGCCGCAGCTGGTAGCTCGTGCTGCCTCCCTTGCCGGGCGCCCGTGGCCGGAACTGGTTGCGCGTGCGCTGGTTTCTAGGGGGAGTCAGTTCGAGTTCACGACGGCAGCACGCAACAAAGAAAGAGGCCGCGGGCGGTCGTACACTGTGGTCAAGAGGGATGCCATTGCGATGGGATGCAGGCCGTCGATGTCGCCGAGCTAGGTGTCGTCGATCGAGCTGTGGTGCAGAGATGGAGGTCTTCGAGCAGAAAGGAGCGGAGCGAAAATGCGGCAAAAGAAAAGAAGCAAAACAAATCGTGTCTTTCTAGGGAGCGACAGTGACGCAGGTTGATGCAGCGGACGCGGGTTAAGTGGTTGCTTCCTTCCCCTCCATCGGGCTGCTGGCATGTTTACGTCGTTGCCGTTTTGGGTCCGTTGCTGGGACTGCAGAGGGTGGCTCAGCTGTGGCGCCAATTGTGGCACCAGCATTTTTGGGAGACGAACGCGCCGGAATTGACCACCAACGACCCCTGGAATACACTGCCCAGTAATTAAGTACTCCGTATTACTCCGTAATTAAATACTCATTCCTCATTCCTCATTCTTCTCTCTACTAAGATTGTAAGATATCTGGTTTGCATCTTCGAGGGCAATTTTTATTCATATGTTTTCTCCTATTTTATGATGTAGTTTATTAATTATGTTTCTGATTTCTTTATTTTGTTACCGAGTCCAATATTGGTTTTTCTACCCATAAAGCTCTTATTGGAAATGCGTCCAAGAAATCCAACTTTTCAATCTTCAATTCTTCAATTCTTCAGATGGCAGAATCCCAAGTTCCTCTGTTTCTTCTGCTGATCGTACGCAGTGAAATAACCAAATAACCAAAAGTTCACTGTATGCAATGGAAAAAACTGGGCAAGTACTCGTGGTGGCCCGCGAACAAGAAAACCCCACGCCGGCGGCAGATTGTCCGAATAGCCTCAATTCAAGCCAGCAGTTGTTCTCCCGGAAACATCGCTTCACCTACGACATAGATTCAAGTAAATATCTAGGACTCAGTCTCTCCCGTTTCCTGCGTCTTCTCCTCAGTCTGACCCCGCCCGATCACCGCGACACTGCTGTTCTTCTCGCTTGGCAGCGGCTAAGTTGGACGATGCATGCTGCGTCTTCGGCGCCTCTCAGTTCACTCGGGCTGAATGGACGCATCCTCCCTGCTGGAGATTGCGGTGAACGAGCCTGTATAATTGATCAAGACGGGGGTAGAGAGCAACCGAGACATAACGCGGTGCCGTCGGCTCATAGATTCCGCGAGCCTGGTCCTTGGCTGACTGTTCGTCAAGCTTCTCTTAAACAGGTTCGATGACCGCCTTTGAGTTGCCTGCCCGGTACATGAGACGATTGTAAAATATCGACCTGCGGATGCCTGTCTCTTCTCACGAGGGAAATTGACGACCTAGAGCCGAGGTGTTGTGCTGTTCCACATAGCCACTATGCATCGCCAGGTTCTGTATGTCGTAGCCGCGTCGCTGGCCACGCTCTCGCCGAACGGCGGTGCCGGCATCCTCCTCGCAGAAGCCAAGTCGACCATCCCGCGGCAGAAGATTGTGCAGTCGTTCAATGTGCGCCGCAACGGCAGCTCCAAGACGACGCCGCTGCAGGTCGGCAACGGCAACCTGGCTTTTGGCGCCGACATCACGGGCCTGCAGACCTTTGAGCCCTTTGGCACCCTCTCGACCTGGGGCTGGCACAACTTCAGCCTCCCCACGGCCGCCAACCAGACGTCGCCGGCCGACTTCACAGGCCTCGACTGGCCCACGCACGGCCGCCCCGTCAACTACGACCAGCCGAACCCGGCCGAGCCCGACATATCCAACTGGCTGATCCAGAACCCGCAGCGCCTCAACCTAGCCCAGATTGGCCTTGACTTTGGCAATGCCTCGGTCAAAGAGGCCGACCTGAAGCAAGCCACGCAGGAGCTCGACCTGTGGACGGGCGGCCTCCGGTCGCGGTTCGTGTACAGCGGCTCGCAGGTGGAGGTCGAGACCTGGGCGCACCCGGAGCAAGACATGATCGGCATCAGCATCACGTCAGACCTGCTGGCGACGGGTGACCTCGGTCTGTTTATAGATTTCCCGTACCCGGACACGAACAAGTTTGACGCCCCTTTTGTCGGAGTCGCTAGGAACGCATCGTCGCCCGGGGATGACGACATCCTCCAGACGTACTTTGACCCCTGGTATGGCACGATCCAGCGCACTCTCAAGAGCAACGACGGCACCGACCCGAGCGGCAACGGCACGTCGTACTTCCTCCAGATGCAGTGGGACAACCAAGGCCGCTTCAGGGGCCCACTGCCGGGCACCAAGGGACGCTATGTGCTGAACGTGCCCAATTCCACGGACATCATGTTCGTCGTGGCGTTCTCGACCGAGGGCGACTTTGTGCCCATGACGTATGGAACCGTGACCGACGTGTCGGCCGACTGGTGGTCCAGCTACTGGACATCCGGGGCGTTTGTCGACCTGACGGCATCCAATGCCTCCGAAGCCAAGGAGATCCAGCGGCGGACCATCCTGTCGCAGTATCTGACGGTGGTGAACTCGGCGTCGACGAATCCGCCGCAGGGTAAGGCTCTCTGGATCGCCTCCCGTCGTTTTGTATAATTTAGAATGCTAATTTGATGTCTGTGCAGAATCTGGTATGCTGTATTCACATCGAATGAACGAGGACAGAGGCCGGAAGCTAGTAGCTAATATATCGTCACAGGCCTCGTCAACAACGGCTGGTATGGCAAGTTCCATGTGAGTTTACTCTCCTCCCACCTAATTGAAGCCTCCTATATATGTACTCACCCCCGCAGCTCGAAATGGCCTTTTGGCACCTCGTCCACTTTGCCCGCTGGGGCCACTTCGACCTCCTCGCCCGCAGCTTGCCCGGTGTGTACAGCCGCTTCCTGCCGTCCTCCGTCGACCGCGCCAAAAAGCAGGGGTACAAGGGCGCCCGCTGGGGCAAGATGACCGATCCGACCGGCCGCAGCGCCCCCGGCGAGATCAACTCGCTGCTCATCTGGCAGCAGCCGCACCCCCTGTACTTTGCCGAGCTTCACTACCGTGCCTTTCCCAACGCCACCACGCTGCAGAGCTGGGACGCCGTCGTCACGGCCACGGCCGACTTCATGGCGTCGTTTGCGTTTTTCAACACGACCACGGGCGCTTACGACCTGGGGCCGCCCCTCTACCCGGTCTCCGAGACCGGGAACCCCAACGCTACCATCAACCCGGCCTTTGAGCTGGCCTACTGGCGGTTCGGCCTCGACGTGGCCATCCGGTGGAAGCAGCGGCAGGCGAATAGCACAGGAAGCACAGGAAACACGACAGCAGTAGCCGCGCCCCCCAAGTGGATCGACGTCCGCGACAAGCTGGCCCCCCTTCCCGTGGCCAACGGCACCTTCACCAACTACGAGGGCGTCCCCAACATGTGGTCTGACCCGGCCACAACCACCGACCACCCGGCCCTCGCAGGGGTGTACGGCTGGCTGCCGCCCCCGGCCAGCGGACACCCACTCAACCTGACCGTCGTGCAGAACACGGCTGACAAGATCCGCGCCGTGTGGGACCTGAAAGCGAGCTACGGCTGGGACTTCCCCTTGCTGGCCATGAACTCGCTGCGGCTCGGCGACGTCCACCAGGCCATCGCCTATCTGCTGGACCCGGCCTTTGGGTTCGACGAAGCGGGCTATCCGACGGGCGGCACGCGCGTGCCGACGCCGTACATGCCGAGCAGCGGCGCCCTGCTGCAGGCTGTGGCCATGCTGGCGGGCGGCTGGGACGGGGCGCCGGGGCCGCACTTCCCGGCCGAGTGGAACGCCACGGTGGAAGGGTTTGCCGTTGGGCTGTAAGTAGCCACGGCAAGCTGCTCTGTTCAGAGAGGGGGTGGAATATTGTTCCGTTTAATAAAAGACAGTGTATCGTTTTATTGTAACCTTCTTATGAAGAAGGCTTTATATTTTTATTTTCATTTTTTCAATATTGCTTTATATGACCAACGCCTTTCTTTTCTCAAAACACGGGCGACTGTGGTCTGCGCTATCTAAAACACAATGGGGGCTGCTGCGGTATTGCAGGCTAGAAAGGGGCTGGCTTTTGCAAGGCGCCTATCGATATTGAGAAAGCCTCGCTTGCGAGTACACTGCCGCATCTCCGATGTTGTATCTTTTCTGACTTCGCCTTCGAAGGTGTGCCAGCAAGGCAGCGGGAGAAGTCAACGGGTGCGGTGCCGCATATCTCTGCCTGGCCCTGTGATCTTTTTTTTGTCTTGTTCCTTTTTTTGGGCTCTTTCCGTGCGCCGCCCCCTACAGCAGGATCTCGCCCATGTTCTCGCCCTCAAAGCCCAGGCCCGACAGCTTCTTGACGCGCGCCTTCTCGGCCACCTTGTCGACCGCCTTCTTCTTCTTGGCCAGCTCGGCCATCACGTCCGCGTCGATCTTGTCGTGGCCCGGCGGCGGCTCGTCGTCCCGGTCCAGGTCGATCTCGCCCAGCAGCAGCACGTTCTCGCCGCGCACGAGATACGTTCCCCGCGGGATGTCGGCGTACAGGCCGCGGCCCTGGGCGGCGCTCTGGGGCGCGGCGGCGGCGTCAAAGGCCCCCGGGGCGAGGAACGTCCTCTCGACGGCGGACTGTAATATTAAGTTGGCTGGAGAGGACGACTGGGTTAGCTTAGAAGAACACAGGAGAACACGCGCATCACCCCTGGGAATGGGCTCCTCTTACCAAACTGATCCCACGTTCTTAACACGCCCAGCACCTTTCTCCCGTCGCGCAGGACGACAACCAGCTTCTCTGTCGTGCGTGTGTCAGTGACCCGCTGCTCTCCCCATAACTCTCCTCGCCGCCTTGTCCCCGAACATACTGTCTGTCAGGTCCAGAAGCTGCGCCGCCGTCGTGAACATCTGTGCCGGCAGCTGGGGCTGCTGTGGGGGTGGCCGGCCCGGGGCCCCGGCGGGGCCCCCGGGCGGCGGGGGTTCTGAAATCGACAGGTTCTCCATCGAGCCGCCTGTGAGTGGCTCGTGCGATTGCAGCCGCGGTCGTTGCAGCGGCAGAGTAGCAAATGCGCAGCTCGAGCTCGTCCCCAGCGTCAGGCAAGCGAGGTCGCTCTGTCTTGCACCCTGTCGTCGTATATTGGAAAAGTCTCTATTGCGCGCCTGCTCTTGAGAGGCAATTCGTCGACCAGGCGCGGGAGCAGAGGTCTGTGTGTACGTCGAAAGACCTGGCTTCGTCTGTAGAACTCGTTGGCAGAGCGTGGGGCTCTCGTTCTCCCGGCTCGTTCTTTGTTCTACAGCGTCGAGCAGAGGTGACGACAGGGAAGCCCGCCGCAGCGCCCAAGTGGGATTTTGCAAATTGAGAAAGAATGCACCGCCACGAACGCCACACTTTCAGCTTTGCAGCTCCCCCGGCCGATGACAAACTGAGATCGCGGTGGCTGATGTCACAACGATTGTTTTAACTAGCAGGGCAAGCTCTGGAAGTCCATCCACGCGTTCTGCTCAATTGGCTTTGCGAATTAACTGATAACGGACCTCCAGCAAAAGCAGACCTCGCCATCTCGTCGGCACAGCTCCCAGCTGCCATCAAGCGACTCGGAAAAACACAGCGCCGCTTCCAGAAGTGGACCCATCTGTGCGGGGCCGGCGCAAAACGCAAGAGGCCCTGGGCCCAGCCAGCCAATCACAGCCCGCTGGGACTGGCACCTGCCGACACAGAGCCAGCCAGCCTGACACCGGGCCGCCTTGTGAACTTACTGTGGTGTTAGTATTACTGGAGAGAGCAGGCACAGGGCGACAGCCATCAGCAAGCGCCGCTTTTCTTACACAGACGCAGCGCAGCCATTTTTTCCCCTTCCCCTTCTTCCCCTTCCGCCGCCCTTCTGCTCCCTCTTCGCACACCGTTTGCTTTTATGCTTTCTCGCGCCCATGATCTCCCGCCGAGGGGCTTGTTGAGCTTGCATTTTTATTCTACATCTCGTTCCCCGTTTCCCTCTTTGCGGCAGGCGAAGAAGCGTGTCTCCCTGTCGGACGCCCTCCGCCATTCTCCTTTCTCGCCGCCCTTTTTCTCCCAGTCACCAGAGCAGATGCAGCCTCTTGGCAGCTGAGACAACGACGCCGCTGCGAACTCACCTGTCTCTCTCAGGGTCTCCCTCTTTGGTGGCAGCTCTTTGGAGAAGCTTCACAGAGTAAACGAAACAAAAAAAAGGACGCCGAAACCAACCCCCCTCTCACCTCGACCATCGCCAACTTTTGGCCGAAAGCGCCCAGTCGCCTCCTCTTCCACGTCTCTCTCAGACTGACGATCTTTTTCGACAAACCTGCGAACGCGACCTCCAATTCCTTCCTCTTTCCATATACCTTTGAAATACTTTTTTTTCGAGCTCGTCGCATACCGCACAGATGGCTGCGACAGACGGCCACCCGCCCGCTGGGCTCGGTAACGATGCCGATCAGCGGGTAGACCGGCGCGCGAATGCCTCGCCCGGCCCCAGTCAGTCGAAGCGCGACAAGAAGCGCCAGCTCTTGACCGACCGGCTGGCGGCTCTCTCCGAGAAGTTCAGCCGCGACCGCGACATGACCTACCGCGAGCAGCTCCAGAAGATCCAGATCGACACTAACCTCGTCATGCGGCTGGACCCCTATGCCGACAGGCCCCTCGACTTCCTAGGCCAGGACCGCAATAGCCGGGAGCGGGAGTTCAACAGAGACCCCGACCCGGAGGGGCGTGGTGGCGGCCGTGGCCTGCTCGAGATGGCCGGGCCGACCTTCCAGCAGTGGATCCAGGAGGTCGAGGACCTCGTCGAAGAGCGAGACTCCGAATTGACCAAGCAGAAAGTGAGCCACCGACGGGAAGAGCATACGATGTAGTACATGCGATGGAGCTGTTTTGCTAACCCCCCTGCCAGTTTGAATACGAGAAGAAGGCCCAAGAACACAAGAACACCCACATCTTCAAGACAGACACCGCAACCCGCGAGCACCGGCAGCTCTCTGCTACGCTGCGGGAGCGCCTCACCAACCTCATCACCGCCAAGAAGGTCCGCTTGACAAAAGAGAAAGAGGCCCTCGAGATCTCCGACGCCTCTGCCCTCCTCCTCCACCCCAACCAATTCTCCCTTACCAACCCCTCCAGCCCCGGCGGCACCCACAGCAAGCGCGCCACGCGACTGCGACAGACAGCTGATGACCTCTCCGGCATCGGCGATAGCCGGAAGCGGAAGCGAAACGGTGCCGATGACGATGGCTCGCCAGCGCCGCAGAGACGTGCAGATAATAACGGTACGACGCCCTTCTGGCACGGCGACCGCCTCGCCTACCGCAAGGTCACTGGACCGCTGTTCAACATCGACAAGCTCTTCACAGACAAGGAGCTGGCGATGACGTACAACGCCTCGGCGCTCGCATCGCACAAGTACCTGCTGTCGCACCGCACCAAGCTGAACAGCAACGGCGAGATCGTGTCGTCGGCGTCTGACACCGAGTCGGGCGACCACGAGGACGGTGACCACGACCGCGATGCCACGCCGGCGGCCGCCGCCAGCATGGAGCGCGTACCGTCGCATGCGACGCGTAGCACGCGTGGTGGCGTCAACAGCCACCAGCAGCAGCAGGCCAACTTTGTCGACGACCGGCTGGTCGGCCTCGAAGCGCTGACCAACTTTGAGATGCCGAGCAACCTCGAGAAGCTCGTAGTCAACGAGCCCAAGATGCCGCCCATGTTCATGAGCAACTACGCCAAGCCGCACTCCAAGATCGACGCCAACACGCCCGCAACGCTCTCGATGGACGACGTCAGCTCCGACCTGACCGTCATCAAGCTGCTGCGCCAGTACGAGCGCGTGCACGGCGCCGGGTCCAACTTTGACAACGCCAACGGCGGGCGCAAGGTGCTGGAGGCTACCGCCTTCTCGCCCCACGACAGCCGCTACGTGGCGTACCTCAAGCACGACCGCGAGGACCCAGACGACCTGCGCAAGGACCTGCGCCTGCCCACTAGCAGCGTGCGGGACGAGCCGGCCACGCCGGGTGGTGCAGGCGGCGGTGCCGGCGGCGGCAGCGCCGCTGCCGCTGCCGCTGCAACGCTGTCTGCAGCTGCCGCCGTGACGAATTCGGGCCTGCACGCCACGCCGATGAGCCGGCAGAGCAGCCAGGGCGGCGCGGCTATGAGCCGCCAAGGCAGCAATACACGGGCCCAGCGAAAACGGAACCAATGAGATACGATTTTTGTGTTTCTTTTGGTTGTCGGTACTTCGTATTGTGTATTACGCGTATAAGGACAGGAGTGGGTTTCTTTTTGGGCGGGGATTTTGCAGGGTTTTGCAGGGTTCTTCAACAGGGTTTTTGGGCCTTGTTGTCTCATGTTTACAATGGCTATGTGTTTTTCTTCTTCTGTTTTCTTCTTTTCTTTTCATTGTGTCTGCTCTTTTTGGCTCTCACATCGTATCATTCTAGCAAGACTTATCTTTTGATATTTTGCAGGCGTTTTAGAGACGGGTAACATCACCGGGCATGGCACGACGTTAGTATCTGGGATCGCAAGAGATAGAGTATATCTCCAATAAACATCTTGTTTGGACATGATTACTGACTTCCTCATCTATACGCTTCAAGAGGTAGACTGTGAAAACCTATTAATCTCGCTGTACAGTATCTTACTCGCTATCTTCTCAAAACTACAGAACAAGCATAATTATCATTCTGGCTCGTTCTTTGGTTACGTGCATCGCCAAAATATTAAAAAATATAAGACACCAATGTCATTTCAGTTCATTATCAAGCCCCCGCCACGCTCACGGACCAAACACCAGCGTCCGCACCTCGATGCTCTCCCGGTGGTCCGCGTCCGGCGGCGACCGCGGGTCCTCGAATGCCGAGTGCCCCAGCCGCCCGCCGCGCACCGACGTCCCCGGCTTCAGCGCCTCGCTGTCGAAGCACTCCAGCAGCAGCCGCTCATCGCCCGTCATGCCGCTGAGGTAGTACCACTGCTGGTCCGGATGGTGCCGGATCGCCGCCGTCTGCCCGATGTAGTTGCGCTCCTTGGGGTAGCGGTGCTCCACGGCGATCACGTCCTCGTCGGCCACGCTGCCCGACGAGGCAAACGCCAGCGGGTACGCCGCCACGGGGCCCTTGTTGAGGGGCCGCCACACGTTGATGATGCGGTAGCGACCCTGCAGCAGCTTCTCGGCCTCGTCGGCGGGCAGGTGCCGCTTCACGCGCAGGGCGGCGGCGTCGCGCGACTGGTCAATGTGCACGCGCGTGACGGGCCCGCGGGCCGTGGGCACGGACGAGCCCGACGGTCCGGGCTTGGCGCGCCGCACGGTGTGGTCGAAGAACACGACGCGGTTGCTGCCGGGGATGTTCTTCAGCAGCAGGGCCTCGACCTCGGGGTAGTAGTTCTTGCGGATGGAGTCGTCGTCGACGAACTCCTTCTCGGCCGAGGCCGGCTGGTTCTGGACCAGCAGGAAGGCGTTGCGGTCGAGCGACCCGGGCGTGTCCGAGAACTCGGCCTCGCGGCCGCGGATGTCCTGGATCAGCACCTCGTGGGTCTCGTCGACGAAGTTGCGCTGGGGCTCGCCGGGCGGCGGCGTGTCGACGTAGTTGAAGGGCACGGCGCCGTCGGCGGGGGGCACGAAGAAGTGCAGCTGGGCGAGGACGTCGCCGCGCGGGACGTTGTCGGCGAGACCGTCAATGGCCATGATGGGGTGCAGATGGTGGGTTTTGAAGGAGACGTTCAGATGCGCGTGTTGAGAAGCAGGTTCACAGACGCTTCTCTAAACTCGGGGGGAGTAGTCCAAGCGGTCTTGTCTTGGTCTTGTCTTGGTTTCACCCTTTGTCTTGTCTCTGACTTGATATTGTCTTGGTATCAGATCGATGCTCGATCGAGATGTCTCTTGCATCGAGAACAAGAGCGGAACGGACCTCCTGAACCAGACCCTTCCCTCTTTATACTCTCTCTGCGACCCGTCCGCCCTTAGAAATACAAAGTTGATTTCAAATAGGCCTGGCATGCTCGCGCCCACCACCCAGCGCATTCGGATGTTCTAAGCGGATCACGTCATTCGCCAAAGGGCGTCAGAGGCGTCAAGAACCGCCAGGAGCCGTCAGCAGCGTCAGAGTGCCACAAGTCGCCAGCCCGAGGTACGAGTCTGCTCGACGTAACAGGATACCGTTATTAATTGGCCCCGGCGGTGCGTCTTGGTCTGCTCTACCCTCTGCTGCATCATCGGCATCGGCATCGGCTTCGTCAATGGCCTACGAGTACGCGATACTTGTACTCGTACAAGTATTCGTACACTGTACGGCGCCCTCTCCGCTATGTCGATGATGTCAGCACTACGAGTACGACTGCTCGTACGAGCATTGCCAGGCGGGTGCGCCATCCCCGCACTCTGCCGGCGCCTGTGCGATATTGTCCCATGATGGCGTCTTCCGGTGGTACTCGTAGCCGAAGAGGCAGAAGGCGAGCGACTTGCGAGCGATTATTAATACGGAGCACTGGATCGACCTGCGGGGGATTATGGGCATATACCTTATTTCCTCGCTAGGCTCCTTTTGTGAAAGTCCACCCAGGCTTCGGGGGGAGAAATACCGTTTGCTCCACGTGACCCGTTTGCAGGGTTCCTTCCGTTCTGGGAATAATGGCGGGGTTCGCGTTTGCGGCGCTAGTCCTCATTGGGACGCCTCGTAAACAAGCGGCCACCGCGTAGCAAGGCTGGCCCAAGCTTCCTTCTTCACCTGCTGCTCAGCTTCACCTCAGCATCGTGACGGCCTCTCTCTTCTCTTCTTCCCCCGCTTCCAATTCGCTGCAGAACGCGCTCTCGACCACATTTCGACAGCACATTTCGAGCTTCCTCTCTCACCTGCAACAGCGAATTCGCGCCGTCTTCCATCCCCTGCTTTCAGAGCTTCTTTCTTTCCGCGTTGCAAAATTGACGCATCGCTCATCTTTCCGTTCCATCGCCTGCCCTCTTTCTCCACGATCACCAGCCTCATTCTCTGCGCTGCACTCGACCTCACCCTTCCTAGCGCGTGTCTCCAGGCCTGCCTCCGCCGACGGCAGTCCGCCATGGAGACCCCCTCGCGCGGCTCGGCGTCCTCGCCGGACCCGTTAAACGAGTCGAGCGACCCCGTCGCCCTGTCGATGCTGTCCTCGGCAGCCCGCCGAATCACGCGGAGCCAGCGGTCCAACAGCATGTACTCGCTCGACGTCCGGAACAAGATGCAGCCGTCGCGGTTCTCCTCCCCCCGCAAGCAGACCTTCCACCTCGATGTGGGCAGTGGCGTCTCGCCGCAGAAGATCCGGGTCACCGTCGAGACCGAGGACAACAACAACGGCAACCAGGCGAGCGACGAGCTGGACTACTTCGGCAACGGCGACGAGAAAGCAGTTAACCGCCTCCTTTTCCCCGCTGCGACTCCCACTCCCTCCCTCTCGCCCAAGGCGGCCATCACGCGTCGTCGCCAGCGGAGCTCCTCTCCCGCGAAGTCATCCGCCGCCAAGGGCCCCGCCCGGAAGAAGGCAAAGATGAGCACGACCACGATCAAGGTCCCTCTGCGCGGCCTCTCCGACGACGAAGACACCGCTTCCACCGATATTCTGGCCACTCCAAAGCCCAAGCGCGGGCGGCCTCGCCGGTCGGCCACACCCATGCCCACCGGCAGCGCTGCGAGCAAGGCGCAGCCGGCCACGCCAGCCAAGGACTCAGCAACACCAAAGCGAGCACGCAAGCCGAGAGCGGCGACACCCAAAGTAGAAGAGAGCTCTACACTCGATGAGCTCGCATCAGTCGATGCCACACCCGCTCTGCTCAGCCCCGTGAAGCGGACCCCCAGAGCCACACGCAGAGCCACGCCCAAGAGCACCACAGCCAGCCGCCCGGCGGCCAAGAGCAGCCCCAAGCGCACCGCCAGCTCGACCGTTGCAGACAGTGACGCCGAGTCAGTTGCCGAGTCAGTCACCGACTCTCGTCCCCGAAAGCGCGGTCGCGGCCGTCCTCGTCGCCAGGCCATGGCCCCCGATGAGATGGCCGCCATTGCCGAGCAGGAGCAAGAACACGAGGAACACGAGGGGCAAGAGGTTCCCCAAGAGCATGAGGGACAAGAACAGCCTCATGAACAACCCCAAGAATATGAGGAGCACAATATCATTGCGGGTGCTGCGTCGGCGTCTCCCGATCCTATCGTGAACGATTTTAGCGACGCGATCAACAACGATCAGTACCAAGTCCCGACACCCAACTCCTTAACCAGGATGCGTGCGGCTGTCTCTCCCGCCCCGACCTCTCTTTCGTCTGTCGACCTTATCAACGTGCAGACCCCGATCCGCCAGAACGAGGAGAATGCCGCGGCCAACCTCGTTGAAGAAGATGAGCAAGCGAGCGAAGACTTCGGCTATGGTGCCCCGGCCGCCGACGACTACTTCAGCGACAATGACGGCGGCAATTATGATGTTCCTGACACATTTGACGATCGCGAAGATGCCACTCAGGAAGATGCAATGGCATTTATCCCCACCGACGATGGCCAGGAGGACTTCCAAGTCCCCCGCGCGACCTCTGACGTCGAGAACGCCTTCACTGGGCAGAATGACCTCCCCGAGACCCAGGAGCCTGCCACCACTGAAGCACCTCTCCATGATGCGCAGGACGACTTTGAAGACGAGCTTGCCCCCTCCAACCCTCATAGTGACACTGCCGAGAACTTCAACGACGCGCCCATCTACAGTGAAGAACTCTATGCTGAAACAGCACAAGTCGACCAAGAAGATGTCCTCCAGCTTCCCATCAACATCGAGACTGCTCCCATGATGGAGCAAGCCACATTGAACAACGACAGCACCGAATATTCGAGTGCCCTCATGGAAGGGAACGTCGTTGAAGCAAATACTGCTTCCCCTGCCGTTGACCATGTGCAAGATGACGCCATGGCAACGAGCAGCCCCAAGGGTTGTAAGGGTCCTTTTCATCTCGCTTTCGGCTCGCCGCTTCTCGTCTTTCAAACTGCTAATATATTCGATGCAGATCTGCCATCGCGCAGCCCCGGCTCACAGGGCCGTCAGAACATTCAGCGTCAGCCTGACGACCGGATTCTTTTCTCCAACGTGGAGTCGCCTTTTGCGCCCGACCTCTCCGCTTCTCAGAACCTCCACGAGGTACAGATTGCTCAGAGCGAACTGACCGCGGCCGATAGCGACGGCGAGGTCGACGTTGTCGCCATGGGCGGTGTGACCGACATCGAAGCAGAATCTGACGCCGAGTCGGATATGGGCGAGAATGCCACGGCCAATATTCGTGACCAGGACACCATTGCAAAGGGCGAAGATTTCAGCATGATCGGCATGGAATCCTTGCAGGCCAGCATCAACATGACGCACGCAGAGCTGCCTGCGATGGGCGAGACCACGAGTCGCATTGTCAGCCGAACCCTTGAGTCCATCCGCCAGGCCAGTCAAAACAACGATAACCAAGACAATGACGGCCTCAGCTATCTCGACTTCCTGTACCAGTCAAACCCATCCACTCCTGTGTCCGCACCAAGGTCCCCCCAAACCCCCAAAGCCACTCCCAGAGTGGCCAACTCATCGCCAACCCACGGCCGCGAGACGGCACAGCGATCTTCTCCCGTGCCACAGTCGGTCTCTCCCCGAAAGAAAGCCGTGCCTCTCGGGAAAATCATTGCCCGCAAATCTCTGCAGGAGGCACAAGCCTCATCTGCTACACCACGCGCCGTTGCCGCCTCAGAGCTCTCCGACACGGCCCACCCCCAGCCCCAGGTTGAGCAACACCAGCACAACGAAGAGTACGATGATTCCTTCTCGGAAATCCCAGATTCCGTGCTCGAAGCTGTCGTCCCCGAGACCACAAGCACGGTTTACTTCTCTCAGCATCAAGCTGATCTTACCGGGCGAATTGCCATGCCCGAACATGCTTCGTCCGATGGAGGCCATGGAAATGTCGTCGAAGGAATCGCTGACGAGGCTGTTGCTGCTTCTCAGCCCGATCATGGGGGCTTCGACAACTCAGTTAGTTCCGTGGCTGAGTCTCCCGTTCTTCTGTCTCATCTATCAGCTAAGCAGCAGACGCATGAAACCGCGGCACTGTCAGCCAGCAACGAAGTGGAATCCGATAGAGGTGATGAAGAAGACGAGGACCAAGTTGCCGAAAGCCAGCCGGAGGCTGAGGTGACGTCGTCGCCTCCTATTCACTTTGCTCCATCGCGCCGCCCAGCGCCTGACAAAGCCACTCAGCGGCGCCACCGCCTTGCTCAAGAGAGCCGCACCACACCTGTCGCCTTCCTGTCGCCGCGCTTCCCTCCCGCTGCTCGCCACGGGGGAAGCGACGACCATATTGACCGCCTCCGCATCCCTTCAGAGGGATTCCGGCCGAGCCTCTCGCCTATCGTCCGAGCAGGCCGGGCCTTGCAGAGCGTTACCTCAGACCCGCCCACGCCCAAAGAAAACGAAGGGTTCCTGCGCAGCCCATTCCGCAGCTCGGTTGCCAGAGACACGCAGTCGCCGACTGGTCCCCAGCGACGCGAGTCCAGCAGCCCTGGCCCCCAGCTGGCCGACGACCAACCTGTCGAGGTTCGGCTCACTCATGAGCAGCCTACCGAAGCTGTGCCCACTATTGCTGAGCCATTCGATGTCCAGCCCGCCACTGTCTATCAAGACGATTCTGAAGCCGATGACGATGAACTGTCCGATGATGAGCCCGATGATGAGCCCGTTGAGACGGTCGAGATGCAGCAGCCGCCAGCTGTGACTTCCGCTGAGCGGCCTCCGTCATCCGCATCACACACTGCGTGGAACATGGCGTTGGCCCCATTTTCTGGATTCAAGAACCTCGTTGTCAACGGTGCTCAGGTCATCTCGCCTCGTCTGCGCCTGTCTGCATCTGCATCTGCGTCTCCAGCCTCCCAGGCGCCTTCCACCCCTGCTCAAGCTACTCCGACTCCAGCTCCAGCCACAGAGGCTGCAAAACCGTCCCCGCAGAAGCGCACCGCAGCTAATGCACGGCTTGATGAGCAGCCCAACCCTGGCCAGGCATCCCATCGTGCAAAGCGTCTTCGTGTAGATTCTTCCGCCACGAGATCTGCACGGGTCACTCCGTCGCGACCCAACGAGACGCAGCCGGGCTCAGGTAGCGAGACCGGCAGATCCTGGCGGTCGTATATTTTTAGGGAGAATAGCGTCGCCGGCTCGATTACTAGTTTTGCCTCGAAGCTGATCTCTCGGACACCGAACAATGAAAACCGTCACGGGGCCGAGCTTGAGGCTGAGCCCGAGCTCGAGGCTGAGACCGAGCCCGAGCCCGAGGTCAGGGTCCAGAACAGGCTTAAGGAGACTGCTTTGCCCAGCGAGGCCAACGCGACTGAATACGGATCCGACGCGATCATGGATATGATCAACGATATCAGCGGAGAGGGCAGAGATGTTGAGGCCGACGCGCAATCCGTCCAAGAGTCAGAGGACGCGGATTTGGAGGACATCCCACTAATGACGCCCGCCATTCTGCCCAGCCTCCACCAAGAGCCAGACTATGAAGACCCCGAGTCTGCTGACGAGGATGTGGATATTTGGGCTATCGAAGCCGATCGTACAACACGTGCATCGGCAAGAGAGACCGAGGAAGAGGACATTTCTCTACCTGCGAACCCGCCTCCTCCTACTATTGCTGCGCCTCTGCGGGACCCTAGGATTGCTCGCATTGCAGCATCTGACTCGAGGAAGAGCGTGCGAAACCGGAACTTTGGTTCCTCTCGGCTGGGGTTGAGACTCGCGGCCGAATATGACGGTGACGAGGAATATTCCCTGCTGGACGAGGAGGCAGACGAGCTCCAGGGGCCCGTGCAAACTACCAACTCGCCACACCAACCCGACCGGTTTAATCTCGACGAATTTTTCTCCTCGCCGATTGCTGTCCCGCGCCAGTTGCCGCCCACGTCGGAGAAAAACATCAAGTTCAACGAGGAGAGCCGACTGCTGGCCTTGGGGCAATACCTCGAGCATGAGCGCCGACGCGAGGTTCGTCAGAAGCAACAGGAGGCAGCGGTAGCGGCACTGCTGGAGTCGACAGAGGCGGTGGCAGCACCACAGCGAAAACAGAAAGACCGCGGTACCACTCTCACGACGACAACCGCCCCACCGGCTCAGCGGCCGAAGCCATCTTACGCCCTGGTGGCCGATCCTCACCTCGACGAGCCTTCTCTCATCGACAGCGTGGCGACTGCTAGCAGCCCAGCTCACAGTGCCCCGGTTCCCGGCCCAGTGCCAGCAACTGCACCTGCAAACAAAGAAGCCTCGGGCTCGTCATTCTACGAAGTGCTTGACCCTGCGCTGTTTACGCAGTCTTCTGGAAGAGACACCCAAGCGCCAAAGGCAGTGGTTCAAGAGCTAGAGTCGCCGTCTGAAGGGGAGGCGGACAGCACCACGAGCGGCAGCATCCTCGAAGAAGATGAGCTTGAGAGCTTGCCAGTCAAGACCAGCCCCATCCGCAGCCGTGCGATCAACAGTCGGATGACTAGAATCAACTTCGCCGCACCACCTGAGGAAGTGCCGGGGCCAGCACCGTCACTTAGGCACAGTGCCACCAGAAGCCCGGCCGTCCGCCAGCCAGTTCTGAACAATCATTCTACAGCGGATTCTTTCAAAGAGAACCAGCCTATTGGTCAGGCACGAAACCCATTTGGCTTTAGCCAGAAGAATTTTGGCCAGGCACGCGAAGAGCGCACCAGGAGCCCCTTCACGGCGCCGCTATTTGCCCCGCCGGCAAACCGAGCCGAGCCGATTAGGGAAAGCCCTGAAGCAGCAACAGCAACAGTAGAACAGCTGAACCACCGGAGACTATTCGACTTTGCCCCAAACTTGAGGCCGGCTAGGAACGTTTTCTTTGAAGACGCGCTGGAGCCTCAGCCCGCACCCAGCCAATCCTTCGTCCAGAGACAACTGGACGAAGAAAGCTACGAACAAGAACACGAAGAAGAATACGAAGAAGAAACCGAAGAAGATATCGAAGGTGAAGAGGAAGCGGACGAGCTGTCGCGTGTTGAACAGGACGAGTCAAGCTTCCTGACACCGGTCCTTAAGCCACTGCCTGGCAAATCGGCATCGCCAACCAAGTCGTGCATCCGTCCCACGACGAAGCCGAAGACGCCAGGCCGTGTCGTCGAGTTCACGAGCAGCACCATGGCGGCCGATGCCGGAGAAGAGATTTTGGCCGAGCGCGAGAACTTGGAAAACGCTTCGCTTCGGTTCGCCGAGCACTTTGCGCTAGACACGGACAACCGGGTGCCGGCAACCCTGGCCAGCCACACCCAAGCAGGCAACGCACAGCCCTACAACGAGGATGGCGATATACACATGATGGACGCTAAGGAAGTCGCCATGGAGAAGCAGCGCCTCGAGAACGAGAGGGGTTACGAAGTCGACCAGGAGCTGTCAGACATAATGCTGTCTGACACGCACGAGATCAGCCTACCCTACGCGCATACATACCCGTCGCAACGCTACGGCGTCGGACGACCCTACTTCTTCCCCGCGCAGCAAGTCGTGCGCTTCCGCTGGGAGGCGCCGCCGGCTATAGAGAAGCCGCCGCCTCGCGACTGGATGTTGGACGACTGGGTGGTGCTCAACGATGTGCTGCAGTCATACCGCGAGATGGGGGCCCTCAACTTCAAGCTACGCTATATGCCAAGGCGGCGTAAGTCGTCGGTGCCGCAGTCGTTTGACTTTGACACCCCGCTCAGTGAACGGCCGTCGCATGCGCTCTTCAATAAGGTGGTGCACACGCAGCACTCGGCGATGCTGGTTAAGGACTGGCACCTGGACATCGTGGACGTCTTTGGGCTGCGGTCAGGCCGCATCTGGAACGAGCACTACCTGATGCGGCGACTGTTTTCGCTGCTGATTGGCGAGACGCGGCGCGGCGTCTTTGAGCCGTAGGCAGTAAGCGCCCCAAGAAACATTAGGGGAGTGGGACACAGAGCGAGAGAGACAGGGATTGGAGATTTTTTCTTCTTCTTTTTTCTACTTCGTCGGCATTCTGTTTGCGCTTTCGATTGTATTTGTTCACGCTGGTTTTTGCTTTCTTCTTTACAATACCTGTTTACGACTTTGCATCAGCATTTGGTGTTTTTTGGGAGAGTGGACATCCACGCCGTGGCTGTTTTTGCATTTTTCTGGCATTCTGGCAATTTGGCATTTTGGCATCTATATGCATTGTTTTTGAGAGGCTATGTTTGTTTTCTGTCCGAGGGGATTGGCATTACTCGTGTTTTTTTTCGTTGTTTTTACGAGGACAAGATGGGGAGCCTCACGGCCAAAAGGTCAGAAGATGAGAGAGATTCGAAGGTCCCCCACCCCCCAGGAGTTTTTTGTGCATTTCTCGGCCCCAGGAAAAGGAGGCTTGCATGCGGCAGGTTGGCCTCCTGTCTTTTTTGTTGTCATGTTTCTTTTCTGCTCTTTCAGGTGTCCTCTTTGGTAGCATCGGCGTCCGGCAAGGGAAAAGGATAAAGGAAAAGGAAAAGGAAAGAGGAAAGGAAAGGAGGAGATACCCCCGAAGTATTATTTTTTGTTTTGTTTTCCGCTTTTTTTTGCTGCCTTTAGGACAGGGCAGGGGTTGTTTTACATTACGATGTTTTTGTTCTCTGCGTTTTTGCTGAGACTGATGAAAGGATACGCATAGCAGAACAGGGCCGAGACAGTTGAAGTTATGAATAAAATGCCCAGAGGTTGCCAAACCACAAACACAAAGAGAGAATCCCACTGAAGGGATTGGGTTCCTGCGAGTAGGCGAGTCTCGCGTTGTTGTTGACGCCCCGCGTTGGCAGACGACAAGGTGCACTTTGACGTCGACCGAAGAACCTGTAATGCAAACTCCCAAGCAAAGAGAAGCAAAACGCCACAGCCCAGCGGCCCGGGCAGAAGGGCCGGGCAAAACAAATTGGCATGGAAAAAGCAAAGGTCTTCGTCCTGTTTTTTTTTTTTTTTTGCTCTTGCAGTTCTCCTGGCGCAGGCGAGGCTGAGCAACGTTTTTTCCCCCCACCCTTTTACTTTGTGCGTACGATCACCCTAGTTATTACACGACAATAACAAGCAAGGCTTATGTTCACTGTCTCCGCCCGACAAGGCTGCGCCTCTTACTGCCAGATATCCTCTTTACAGCAGGGCGCACGGCATTTCCAAAGGGAGATCTTCAAATTAGCGGGAAATCAAACAACTGGCCAGCCTGGCCGGCTTTACAACACCGACACATTTTTCCATTTTATGCCTTGTGCCCCTCCTCTTCCTCTTGAATATCTGGACTTCCGTTAGGCAGTGACAGCTTTTTCATATTCCACCGTACGCCGTGCAGCGCCTTTTTTTGTGTCAAAGGTTAGGGGTTGCATGATCGTCCGGTCGCTCAGTTGATGCTAGTTCTCTCTGGTCTTCTAGAAGGGCGGCGCAAAGACGCCAAGGCGTATCAGAATTTGTATTTCGCGGTCGCTTTACACGATTTTGCATTCTCCTCCGTGACTGTCGATTGGTGGGCGATCAAACACGGCAGGATTATTCTAGAAGACACGGGCCGTCTGATAGGAGCCCGCTGACGTCTATCCCGTGGCAACTGTAACGTAAAGCAAACCATGGCACAGAAGCGAGGTGTAAAGGTAGTATGAGATTGTAACGTAGAATTAAGAAACGCCGGCCAATGCCGGCCCTGTAGAGAGTTGATGAAAAAAGAAAGCAGGTTCTGTGGCTGTCCGCTCCGCAGTGTATGATGATAGATCAATATGGCCAACCCAATTCCTGATGCACTCTGTATCAAAATGCCAAATATGTCCGAAGGTGGTACCTGTAGAAACTCCCAAGAAAATAAAGGAAAGAAAGAGAAAAAGAAATCAAGGATATATACACAAAATGGAAGGAACAAAAATATACAGGAGCAATAGAAAAGCACTTTTCACCCTTATGCGTCGTGCATCAGCTCCACCGGCGGCCGGGCGGTGTGCGCCGGGATGGGCCGCTCCGCCCCTGTTGACCACGTCGCGCTGTTCAGCTCCTCGTCCGTGCTCTCGTCCGTCATGTCCTCGACGGCAATGGCCGGCAGGTGCGGGTGGCTGCCGTGCTCGGCAGGCTGGTAGATGACCAGCGTGGAGCTGCGGCTGCGGCCGGTCTGCTTGGCAGCTGGTGGGGCCGACGCGGAGGACGGGCTCGCCCCAGAGCCGGTGCCGCCCATCTCGCTCTCGGGCGACCGCATGGCCAGGTCTTCGTCCGACCCCGGCATCGCGGCCTGGTGGTGCAGCTTGGCCAGGGCGTCGGCCAGGTCCTCGGCGTGCACCTGCTTGTTGGGGGCGCCCTCGAGGCGCATCTCCCAGTCGTGCGGCGGGCTAGGCGGCGGGCTGATGAAGAAGAGCTTCCCGGCGTCGGGCAGCTCCAGGTGCTGGACGGCCTGGCCGTGGCCGATGTCGAGCGGCGTCTGGCGGCCGTAGTAGACCTGGACGGTAGCGCCGAGGATGCGCTCGCCCTCCCAGACGGCGCGGACGCGGGCGGCGTCCTCGGCGGAGTAGAAGGAGGCGACGATGCGGCGGAACGACTTGAGCGGCGCCCACGAGTGCAGGGGCGCAGACTGGGTGACGAGGTCGCGGATGGTCTCGAGGTTGTCGGGCCGGAAGATGTCGGCGTGGTCGAGGTTGGTGAAGAGGAGGGTGTTGGTGGGCGCGGCGGGCGTCTGCAGCGGGGGCAGGCTGGAGAGGTCCAGGGTGAGGTTGGAGGAGCGTCTGGAGCGCAGCGAGGAGGCGGGCGAGGAGACGCCGGAGGAGAGCGTGGAGGAGGAGGAGGAGCGGGAGAGGGCGTGGGCGGGTGCCGGCAGCGTTATCGCGGCGGCGGCTGTTGCGGCGGCTGCTGGTGGCACGCCCGAGGCGGCCAACGGCGACTGTGTGTCCTGCATTGTGGTGGAAAGGGAAGAGAGGCAACGTGGGCTGTAGCTGGGAAGAGAAAGATTGTGCTTGCTGCAGAAGGGGGGGAAAAGAGAGCAGAATGCAGAGTTGTCGATCCGGGGAGACAGACTATATAGTGAGAGGTACTCCGTAGAGGGAGGGGGATAAGAGGTGGAGGTGGAAGCAAGGCGATGTGGGTCCCTGGCAGATGCGGCGAAACCGAGGGACCGCAACAGTTATCAGTGGACGGAGACACCTGCCCGCTGCGGCCTGCGCGGCGCTACCACGCAACACGCCGGTGGCTTGTGTTGGCCACAGATTGGCAGGTGGGTCACGCCTCGCGGCCTGGGCTGCTCCTGCCCCTTCCCGCCCCTTCCTTGGCGCCTGCTAGAAGGGGGCTGAGCACTCGCTGGAAGGGGACAATGGGGGAAAATTAATACAGTGTGCCCTTCTGGCTGTTCTGGCCCTTCTGGCTGTTCTGGCTGTACTGGCTGTTCTGGCTTTGCGGCGCTCTCTCTGAAACGGTGCACGCCGAGAGGCAGCCATGGATCGGCCAAGTGGCTCTCGGTGTAATATGTATCTGATTACATGCGACGCCCGTAGTGTCTTGTCCTCCAGAATTGAGATACCGCTCTTATTCCCTCTTCCGGCTGGACCACTCGGAATTCATTTTGATCGTCCTCGTCTCGTCAGTTTCAGGCGGAGCTGTCCGGCGCTGCGCCAGGATGTCTACGAGTAGACTCTTCTGTCGGTTTCTGTCATTTATCTATTGCTCGTCGCCTGCAAGACCTGCTCGTACAGCTCGTGTTGGTACGGGGCGCAAGCAGGAAGACGCAGACCGTTGACGCCGGCAGACACACGAGGCAAAATGGCACTGTGCACCACACTGTAGGCGACACTGTGGACGCAGCAAAGTCGCCACAGAACGGCAGGTGCGGATCGGAGGGGAACGAGGGAAGAACACTGCTGCTGGATGCACTTTTGTAGGCAGTGACCACGTGAACACGCGCTGCGCTTCTGCGGTCTGCGGCAGAACGGTGAACTGCTCGCAAGGTGCGGCTCTGAGACAGGCTTCGGCCGCTTTGAGACAGCGCCCGGGCTTAGCTGTGCCAGGGGCGCGCTGGCCGACCTGGCAAAACGGCCTGGGACACAGCCTCTGCAGACTCTGCCAGCGGCAAGGCGGCCTCTCGGCGGCCAATCAGACGGCGCTCAGCCCCCTAAACGGAGCCGGTCCTTTGTCTCCTTGTTGCGCAGTCGAGGCCTTGCCCGTTCCTGAAGAGAATTCCGACGTCAATGATTTGTTTACACACGCCCGTCGTTTGCAGCCCATTGCCTCGTGCGGAAACACTCTTCCTCAGGATGGCAGGGCAGGGTGACAGGGTCACAGAGCAGAGCTGCGCAGCGTTGGGCCTCCTGTCTGGGCTGTGCCGGTGTACGTCTGTGCAAGTGTAGGCCATATCATGTCTCGAGCAAATGGTGATGTATTGGCTGAGTGAAATGAGTGACGCTTTTCCTTTTTCCCTTTTCCTTTCCCCGTGTTTTGTTGTTCCACTTCCTATCGTACAAGAGTACAGGCGTCGGCACGCCCTCCGCCGTCTCGGCCTACGCTGGTTTGGTGCATGTGGTGTCAACGTCAATGCACAGCGTATGTGCAGCGGCGGAGAGAGAGAGAGGGAGCGCTCTTTGCCTGCCCCTCTCTCGTATTGCTTCGCCCGGCATCACTGCCCGACCAACCGTGCTCAGCATCTCTGAGCCACCCCCTCCCGTCCCCTGGTTAGACAAACGAGCACATTGTCTGTCACTGCACAACCCCTACCGGATCTCCACCCCCAGCCGCTGCACCAGCGCCTCGCTCACCTCGTCGTGCAGCCGGTTCGTCTCCGCGTTCGTCAGCGTCCGCTCCAGGCTGCGGTAGTTGATGCGGTAGCACCGGCTCTGCCGGCCCGTCGTCGGGTGCGCAAACGCGTCCACCAGCTGCACGTCCTCGACCACATCGCCCGCCACGCTGCGGATCACCTCCATGACGTCGTTGCTGTGGAACGCCAGCTTGCCGCCGGCGGCGTTCTCCGCCTCCCTGCCCCCCAGCCAGAACGACACGTCCTTGTAGCAGGCCGGGTACTTGGAAAAGGGCACGAACCGCCGCAGCCGGCCGAGGTCGTCCGACACGCCGCGGAACTGGCTCAGGAACCGCTCGTCGGTCGACCAGAACAGCCGGATGTCCGTGATCTGGAACAGCAGCATGGCGATGCGGTCGAGCCCGACGCCGAACGCCCAGGCGATCTGCGACGGCACGCCGGCCGCGTCCAGGATCGGCTGCTTGGACACGCCGCAGCCCAGCACCTCGAGCCAGTCGCCCTCGTAGTACACCTCGAGCTCCCACGACGGGCTGGTGAAGGGGAAGAACGCCTCGACCCAGCGCATGCGCAGGGGCTCGTCCTCCGCCGCCGCCTCTTTCTCCTTCTCTTTCTCAGGTCCGGCGGCCGCCCGCTCCCGCCGCGCCGCCGCCGCCGCCTGCTTGGCCCGCGTAAACACCTCCACTACCATCAGCTCCAGCGACCGCTTCAGGTGCGCCCCCAGCGCCTCCACCTCGGCCGCCGAGTGGTGCGGCGCCTGCCGCGGGTTGCGCTCGTCGTGGAACGGCGGGTTGGGGTCCTCGACCGCGATGCCGTGCTCTGGCAGGCGCGCCAGGTCGCGCCGGATGGCTGCGGCCAGGTCGCCGTGCTCGTCCGCCTCCGTGCGCCGGTCCCACACGCGTGCCCCCTCCATCTGGTGGAACACTGGGTAGTGCGTACGGTCGACCTCGTCGCGCCGGTACACGTCGGCGCTCAGCAGGAACCCGCCGCTGGCGTTGGCCCGGAACGTCTCGAGCTCGTGCGCGCTCGTGTGCGTGCGCAGCAGCATATCCTTGTTGACGTAGTAGGTGTCGGAGCGGTTGCGGCCCGGGTGGTCGGGCGGGAACCCCAGCGAGTCAAAGTTCTGGAACGTCGACACGACGGGGTGCAGCGAGTTGTGGTAGCGGAACGTCGGGGCGGGGAACCGCGACTCGATGATCTGCCGCGTGATGGAGACTGGGTGGTCCTTTTGGAGGTGCAGGCGGCGGGCGGCGGCGGCGAGGACGTTGGACGGGGTGTTGAACCAGCTGTCCGTGGTGTACGTGCGGCCGTCGACCTCGACCGTGGAGGGGGGCGAAGGGGAAGAGGAGGAGGAGGAGGAGGAGGAGGAGGGGGAGGACGACGACGACGAGAAGCGCACGGCGGCGAGGTGGGCCGGAGAACGGAGGCACCGGCGTGCGGCTGGCACGGCCGATAGGCCCCGCGCAGCAGCCAGGGCCATGGGCCGCGGCAGTCGTGTCGATACAGCAGCCATTGATTGTGAAATGCGGTCGCATAAGGCACCCCGGTGGTCGACTCGCCGTTTCGAGCTCCCCCAGCTCGCCCGAGGAAAATTGGGTGCGGGACCAGCCGTGGCCAATGGCAGCGGCTGCCATTCAGGATGTCTACAGTGTTGATTGTGTGAATTCACGGTGCAAGGACACTGTCTCAGTATGACGTCCGTTCGCGGAGAGCTCGGGGAGAGATGTGCCAGCCCGGCATGGCGCTCGGGCTTTTTGCCGATGGTTTTTGTCTGGTTTTACAGCGGGCGGCGTGGGATTTTCTTTCAGGGTCGCCAATCGACGAGCCGCTCTGGACCGAGAATTGGGAAAAATAAAAAATAAAACGACCCCCCAAAATCACGAAAATGCACCATGACGCTGCATCTGTTCCATCTTAGCCGCCATTGTCCCTGTCGCATTTCGCATTCGTCGGCTGTCAACGAGAAATACGAGTAGCCCTCGCATTCGCAAAACAGCCGGCAACCGCAGTCCGAAGAGGCAACTCGGACGGCCGACAATTCCCCGTATTTGCATTATTTTATTAAATATTTTAGGATATATATTTATTTTGCCCGGCCCGTCCTCGTCGTTCGTCCGCTCCTTCCCCCTTCCTCCTCCTGCGCGCCTGCCCCTTATCGCACCTACTGCCGCACCGGAGCAATCGTAGCGAGCTTAACTCCTTCAACGCCGGCCTCGACTCTTCACCTCTTCTCCCCCATTTCTCGTCTCTCCTCCCCGTCTACCTCCCACTCCCTTTCCGGGCTTCGGCATCTTCTCCGGCTGTGTTCCCCATTGGTACTTGCCAGGGTCTGCATAAACTCAGATCTTCGCCAATCACCGTCCTCGGCTTCCCGATCTCCAAATTTTGACTCCAAATTTTCTGTTTCTTTTTTTTCGCACAGCTTCTTCCGCCTCTTGACAATCTCGAGAAAGCTGGGACACGAGGAACGGAGCTCACACGTGGTTTCGCTACCCCTTCCGGCCTATCCAATTGGGTGTACGTCCCAATTGCACGCTGCCGTGCCGCCGCCCCTCGGCCTTCGTCTATCGCCGCCTGGATATCTAAGACCCCGACGTATCTTCTCCGAGCCATGTTCTTCTCGTGAAACAGGCCCTTTCGTCTCTTGTACTATATAGCATACGCACGTCTACGCACGTCTACACACACACATCCCGTCATGCAGACACACAAGACCGGCCCGCCGGCCGTGCCGGCCCCGGCCTCAAAACCGGCGGCGTCGGCCAAGCCGGCCGCCAACACCGCCATACACTACCCCTTCTGGTTCGGCGGCAGTGCCAGCAGCTTGGCCGCCTGTGTTACCCACCCGATGGATCTTGGTGAGTGAACCTGGACGCACGTTGCATTCAATGCTCGTAAACCTGACAGCTTCACAGTCAAGGTCCGCCTCCAGATGCGCCACGGCGACATGCCGCGCACCATGACCGGCACCTTTGCCCACATCGTCCGCCACGAGGGCATCCGCGGCCTCTACAGCGGCCTGACCGCCTCGCTGCTGCGCCAGCTGACCTACTCCACCACCCGCTTCGGCCTCTACGAGGCCATCAAGGCGCGCCTGCAGGAGTACTCGGCGTCCAAGCAGACGGCCGACGGGCGCAAGAAGCCGCCCTCGTTCGCCGCCCTGGTCACCGCCGCGTCCGTGGCCGGCATGGCCGGCGGCTTCGTGGGCAACGCCGCCGATGTGCTCAACGTGCGCATGCAGCACGACGCCGCCCTGCCGCCGGACCAGCGCCGCGGCTACCGCAGCGCCCTGGACGGGCTGGTGCGCCTGGCCCGCGAGGAGGGCATCGTCAAGGGCTGGTTCCGCGGCGTGTGGCCCAACAGCATGCGCGCCGCCGCCATGACGGCGTCGCAGCTGGCCTCGTACGACACGGCGAAGCGCATCCTGCTGGCCACGACGCCGCTGACCGACTCGCTGGCGGCCCACCTGATCGCGTCGTTCCTGGCCGGCGTGGCGGCCGCGACGGTCACGAGCCCCGTCGACGTGATCAAGACGCGCGTCATGTCGTCGGACGGCGCCCACCTGACGACGGTGCTCCGGCAGCTGTACGCGGCCGAGGGCCTGCGGTGGATGTTCAAGGGCTGGGTGCCGAGTTTCATCCGTCTGGGACCGTGAGTTCTCAACCGTTCCTCTGTGCGCCGTTTATTTCTCGCTTTGCTAACAAAATAGTCATACTATCTGTACGTTTCTCTTCTTGGAAGCCCACCGCAACATGTACCGCAAGATGAAGGGCCTGCCAAACCCGCAGTAGTAGGGGGGAGGCTGGTGTTGTGGTCTGCATGCTGTTTTCATTCTTCATTTCTAGACATTTTATGCATTCATGGCTGGCGTTGGGTTTCTAGAAAGGTTGGACATTTGCGTCTTTTTTCTGATCGACGAGAGACAAAATAGAGCGGCGTGCTGCCCTGCATGTGGTCTTGGCGTTTTCTGTATACGTTTTTCATATTCATTTGGAATGCATCAATGTCATGTTCATTTTTGTTTTTGTGAATTCGGTTTGTCTCTTGGATGAGCCATAAGAGCTCAATCGCCTTTTTGGTACCCCTTTTTTATATCCTATATATTAGAGGCATCCCCCCTCTATTTTTATAAATATGCATTGCCTTTCCAACCCGCACAGAAGAAAAAGAGCCTCTGTTTTTGATTTCTCTCCAGTCTTTGAAAAGAACTCCTTGCTAGATTTTTTGCACAAAAAAAGGGAAAAAATAAACCAAATATCCCGAAAAACGCCGCCGCCCTCCCGTATGATGGTGGTAGAATACAAACGTGGTAGAAAACAATCTGGCAACAAACTGTGCCATACGCTGACCCTGAGGGGAAATAGAAGAAACAGGAGAAAGCCGCAAACCCCCCCCCCCCGGTTCTCGTGATCTCCCTGCCTCTCTTTCCCCCCTCAGTTCCAGCCCGACTGTCCTGGGTTTCCGTACGGTGTTGTCCCGTACGGTGTTGTGCCGCCCGCACCCCAGCTGTTCTGGCCGCCGCCACCGCCACCACCGCCGCTGGCGTACGGCGTTGTGTAGCCCTGGTCCTGCCAGGCGTCGGCACCGCCTGCACCGCCGCCACCGCCGTTCATGCCGTTGTACTCGGGCGACTGGGGGTTGTAGTCGTCGTTCGCGCCGAGGTCGTCGCCATCGTCGCCGCCGCCTTCTGTCGCGTTGAGCTCGTGGATCAGCGCCGCCAGCTTCTGCTGCAGCGCCTTGATGCCGTTCTGGATGATGGCGTCGGGCTCCATCTGGCCGATGGACTCGACGTCGTAGTAGAAGCGGCCGGGGACGGCGTCGTAGTCGAAGGGCTCGCCCTCCTGCGGCGGCTCTTCGAGGCGGGCATTTTCACTTGGTGGCCTAGGCGAAGGTCAGCAGAGAGAGTGGGGGAGACAAAGGGGGCGACTCTGTCCTGCCTCAGGCCGCACTTACCACTCCGTTGCTGCGTCTTGCTCGTACCACATGTCCGTGTGGTGCAGCTTGTTGTGCGGGTCGTACTCGAAGCCCACGGCCGCCGTCGGGCACCACTTGGCGTGCTCCTTGGCGATGCCCTTCTTCGCAATGCACGTCATGTTGAGCTCCTGGCCCTTGCGCAGCTTGGCGATCATGACGCCCAGCCCGTCGGGGTCGCGGATCACGGGCGTGCCCACCCACTGGTTCGGCCGCGACGGGTCGACGACGAGGTCGCGCGCGTAGACCTTCATGATCTCGTCGCTGGTGCACTTGGCGCGCAGCGTCAGCTTGATCGAGCAGAGCTCGCAGTACTGCTCGCAGTCGCAGTCGCGCGAGTAGACGACGTCGTCGGCGTTCTTGGAGTTGAGCGGCACGAGGCCCAGGCGGTGCGCGATGAACTCGTCGGCGAGCACGCTGGTGTTCTCCTCGACCTCGACGATGTCGATGGCGATGGTGGGCACCTCGCCGATCACGATGCGGCGGACGGCGTTGGCGAAGGCGAGGTCGACGTTGGTCATCTCGAACTTGACGCGCTCGAGGTCGGCCTGGGAGATCTTGACGGCGGGGCCGAACGACTCGCCGTCGTCCATGAGCATCGCGTCGTAGTCCATGGCGAAGGAGGAGAGGGGGGAGGAAGAGGAAGAGAAAGAAGAGGAAGAAGAGGAAGAGGAAGCTCGAGAAGATTTCGAGACAGAGACGGAAAGGTCGAAAAGGCTTCCCCACGCGCGACGAGCAAGGCGACAGTCGTGTGTCGGACTCAAAGTGCGTCCGCCGTTGTTGAAGCTTCGCGCGACGCAGAGGTGGCTCAAAAGCAAAGGGGAGGGACTATTAGAAAAAGAACGAGAGAGAAGGGCCAGTGTGGCGTTGCGCTCCCTTCACGCCCGTGGGGTAAGACAAGTGGCCAGTTCTTGGTGTGGCTGACCACAGTAGAGACGGCTCTTTGCGCACGTGAGGTCACGCTATTCGCACACTGTCCGTCGGCCTATCCTCGTGCTGCCAAGAAAACCAACCAATGAGAGCTGCTTCCTAGCCGGAAACGGAGGTCTGGAGTGGGTCCAACCGTGCCGTTTGGACGTGCAAGATTTTCTGTGTGCAGCGCCGAGCGGCCTGGTGCTGGAAAGAGCAGGCGCAAAAAAGTCGGCAGAACCCGAGCTCAGAGGGCAAAAACGAAAAAGCTACCCATTGGGAAAAAAAATCAACGACGAGCGGTAACCCGAGCCAGTTCTTCCCGGTCTGGACCTCCCCAGCGTCTTTTCCTCGTCGACGAACCACCTCCTCTCGCTTTCACCTTCGCTCTCGTGCCCATCAAGTTCTGTTCTTTCTGACAACCCGCTCGTCAACCCCCCCCCTCGACCTCCCCTCAGCCTCCCCATGATGCTTCGCCAAATTGCCTCCGCTCCCTCCAAGGCTGCGCGCCTGGCAGCCCGTGTCCCGCGCACCGGCGCCGTCTCTCCCTTCCTCCAGACAACGCCCTCCACCTCCTCCCCGTTCCGCAGTGCCGCCGCCGCAGTAGCGGCCGTCCGGTCACGACAGCCCTCGTCCGCCGGCCGGTGGTACAGCAGCGAGGCCGACGCCTCCAAGACCGAGGCCGCACAGCCAGCAGGTGACGCAGCAAAGGAGGGTGAGGCTGCCGGCGAGGCTCTCAGCGCGGCGGACGCCTCCGCGTTGCGCAAGGACCTCGAGACCAAGGCCAAGGAGGTCGTGGACTGGAAGGTATGTCGGTCCTCTTTTCTCGCTCCCTCACCCCGTCCTTCTCCGTCCACTCGCTGACCCCTCCAGGACAAATACCTCCGCTCGGTCGCCGACTTCCGCAACCTGCAGGAGCGCACGCAGCGCGAGATGAAGTCCGCGCGCGACTTTGCCATTACCCAGTTCGCCAAGGACCTCGTCGACAGCGTCGACAACCTGGACCGCGCGCTGACCATGGTGCCCGAGAAGGCCGGCGAGGCCAGCGAGGCCAAGAACGGCGAGGCCGCGGCCGCGGCCAACCAGGACTTTATCAACCTCGTTGACGGCATCAAGATGACCGAGACCGTGCTGCTGCAGACGCTCAAGAAGCACGGCCTCGAGCGCTTCGACCCGGCCGGCGACAAGTTCAACCCCAACGAGCACGAGGCCACGTTCATGACGCCCATGCCGGACAAGGAGCACAACACCGTGTTCCACACCCAGCAGAAGGGCTTCCGCCTCAACGGCCGCGTGCTGCGCGCAGCCAAGGTCGGCGTCGTGAACAACAAATAAGCTCCCCTCCTACTGTTAATCTCTGTCTCTCGGGAACGCATGTTCCTCGGCCCTACTTCCATCCTCTCTCATCCCTGTTCATCTTTCTCGGTTTTTGGCATATCGGCGTTTTTGGAGAAGAAAAAAATAAACTGCTTCCGGGGGGATTGGTCTGTAACACAACGATACTCTGCTCATGATATACTTCATTCTTATTCGTCATAAATTTCTTTATCATATTTGCGCCTCTTCTGGTTCTTGGGGGTCCTGCATACATTTTGGGGGTTGGGGGAAAAGAGTGCGCCGAAGATAAAAGTTATATATTTTAACTTGGCTGGAATTGAATGACCAAAAAACAATGGAAAACACCTTTTTGTTATATGGCGACTCCCTGCGCGCAAGCTAATGTGTCTGATCACCATCCTCCTCACCCTCGTCCCGTCGTCTCTAGCCGCGCCACCTCGGCCGCCAGCGTCTTCGAGAGCGCCGCCGCGTCCGCTGCCCCGTGCTGCCGGCACAGCCGCGCCAGCCGCGTCTCGCCGTCCTGCAGTCGCCTCGCCAGAACCGCCTGCAGCTCCCGCCCCTGCACCAGGCGCGCCTCCGTCTCCCGCACGCTGATGCGCAGGTTGCGTAGCTGCTCGTCGATGGCGTTCAGGATGCGGCGCTGGCGGCTGTCCCGTTTGCGCGACCGGCTCTCTGCCCGGCGCTCGGCCCGACGCTGCAGTCGGTAGTGCGCCTGGGCTTCTTTGCACTCGCGCGCGCGCTCGGCCTCACGGTAGGCGGCGAGCTGGTGCTCGATCTGCGCGAGGCACCGGGCCTGTGCCGTGATGGCCGCCTGGGCGCGCTCGTTGGCCGCGACGAGCCGGGCGTCCTCGGCCCGTCCTGCCTGGATGGCGCGCCAGCTGCCGCGGAAGGTCTCGAGGATGGCTTGCTCGGCGGTGGTGACGGTGCCGGAGCCGGTGGCTGTTGTCAACTGTTTGTTGTCTGCCGTTGTTACCGACCCAGTGGCGGGATCAAACCGGCAATTCTGCACTGCTTCGTTGACTTCGGACTGTCTCAAATCACATCAGTATTAGCAAGGGATATTTTTGCGAGATGTAATAAACTAGGAAGCGGAGACAGTAATCAGACCCAAGTAAATGTCATCGTCCTGCGCTTCTGCTTTTGATCGTCGCTAGAGCCGCCAACGGACGGGGAGCCCGACGGGGACGATGATGGATACAAGGACGAGGACGAGGACGAGGACGACGGCGACGATGTGCCCGACACACCATCCTTTTCGGTCCGAATGCCGCCGTACAGGCGAGTTCGTAGCTCATGGCACTCCAGCGGCGCCATCCGCTGGAACAGCGCCGGCATGCCGCTCCCGCGAACCGGCTGCTGCTGTTCCCCCTGGCCTTGTTGCAGCAGGAGGAGAAAAAGACCCGCACGTTCTGGCGTCACACCGGGCGGCGACCACAATACGGAGCTCGCAGGGCCGGGCTGGACGCGGTAGGCAGGGCTCAGCTCTTCGCCGGTGTAGATGTCGAACTGACGGCGGTGGCAGTACGGCTCGACATTGTTTCGATGGGTGGTGTCGATGGACACATCCAGGATTTTGTCTTGGGGCGTGAGAGGGCGGAGGGACGACGATGTCTGCGGATTCAGGCAGGGGCGGTTAGAGCTTCTCCTAAAAGATCCGGAAGCGACGTCTCTAGAAAGCAAACCTCTGTAACTGGAATGCGAAGGCTGTCAACATCGTTCCGCTTGCAGCCAGCAGCGAGGGCCCGGAAGTTGGCGGGCGTGATGCGAGCCTCGGAAGGATCGCCGTCGCCGTCAGACACGTAGGACTCGTCGTCTATATAACGAGCTGTGAGACTGTGTATCTGTAATGCAGTGACGAAGCACGTTGCTTCTCCAACTGAGCCTATACCTACCTTCAGACTCGACCGGCCCGTTGGCTTTGATCCAGCCCTGGTCCATTTTCCTGTGGTCGAGAGGGTAGTCCGATATGACGCTGCAGTCGCTGCTACCACTGCACGTACTGCAGCTATCAGACAGCGGCCTATCTCGAGAGAGCAAGGGGGCAGTATTGGGCTGCTCAAAATAGAACACGGTCTGGCGGTTGTCGACGTCGTCATCGTCACTAACAGGAGGCCGCATACCGTCTTGCCCATCGTCCTCGCCGCGGCCGTCACCGCCGATGATCGCATCGTTGACATCGTTGAGAAGTCTATTGCCTTGTCAGTAAAGTCTTCTTCTACCGAGAGGAACACAAACGCACTGCACCAAAATAGACTGAACTTGACTTCATCACGCCCAGCAAGCGTGAAGGGGTCGTCGTCCCCCTCGTCGCCACGGCCGTCCTGCCCCCGGGCTCTCGAGAGACAGCCAAACAGCGGACTGGGCTCGACATCTCGCGGTCCACGCATAGCCTTGTATGCCTTCATAAACGACATGGTCACCTTTATTTTCCGAGGCGGCGTGTTGGAAGACAGCGATGATGCAAAAGACGGCGAATGGAGTTTGTCTTTGCCACATCCACCGCTCTCATCTTCGCCGCCCTCTTCACCGCCGCTCCCTCCATCGTCACATTCAGTGCTGCAAGGTAAAGTCGGGCTGTCGTTAACGCCTATTTTACCCTTCCCGCTTCTGTTGTGGCTGTGGGCGCCGGCCATCCCGTCAGGTTCATCCATCGTGATGGTGGGAAAGAGTGTAGATGCTCGAGACATCACCGAGCTACAAGGTCCCCGGGTTCAAAATCTGCACTGGTAGCGGTTTTTTCCGCCTGCTTCTCTTTGATTGTATACGAAAGGCCGCTTCCAATTTATCTCTTCTCTTTTCCCCTTTCCCCTTTTCCCTTCCAGCGATTTCGCCATGGGCCCTATGGGCAGGAGGAACAAGTAAACAGACTGGCCCAGGAAACCGGAAAAGGATCGAATAAAGAGCAAAACAAAACAACAATAGCAACTGTAGTGACAGTAGGAACCAGGCTTTTTCAGCCCGTGGTAAAATCGACAATAGGAAAGGCCAGTTCAATAAGAAAATGTGCATTGTTGCTAAGAGGAGCAGCACTTCCTACCGACGGATCGCCATCCACCCAGCAGTTTCGTACGGCAAGGCCTCAAGCCTCAAAACGTCGGCTGTTCGAGCTTCTGATAACGCAGCATATTACTGACACATCACGTCTCCTCAATGGCCTGCCGAGAGCAGTGCAGATTTTGTTTCTTAGTTTGTCTTTGCTTGTAATCGTCATGGATTTCCTTCATTCATTATTCCACCCGGGCCACGGCCAGCCTAGCTCTCTACCGCCTTGGCCTTGAAGCCCACAAGCTGGCCCTTGCTCGTCGTCGTCACCAGCCAGTACTCGGCCCGCGTCGCACCCTGCTGCACGCGGTACACCCGCACATCGCTTCCCTCGCCGGCCTCGCGCACCGCGTCCAGCAGCGCCTTGTACTGGCCCCGGCGGTCCCAGTCGATCGGGTCAAGGATCGACACGTCTTCGGCGCCCTGCGGCAGGCCGGCGGCCGCGATGAAGTCGTCTAGAGATGGTTAGCAGGAGTCTCCTTGTGCCACAGGCACCCTTGCAGTTGGAACCCACCCTCGGTTGGAAGACCGCTTCCCTCGAGAGGGAGGGCCACGGCCACAAACGGCTCGTCGGCGTCGCTGGTGTAGAACTGGTCCTGGGCGGCCGCGACCAGCGTCTTGGGCACGTTCTGCTGGTGGTCCTTGGCCGCAGCGGTCTTGGACGAGGCGCTGACGGGCGGCTTGGCGCGGCCGGCGCTGGGGTCCTCGTTGGCCTTGTCTAGGAAGGCTGCGTAGGCGTCGTCGGAAGACATGGGGGCGGATGTAGAGAAGCTCAATGTTTGAGATCGTGAAAATGAGCTCTGCAGCAGTGCTCGCGCAGCTCTGTGGATGCGTTGTTGGGCTAGGGGCCGTGGTTGTGCTGGTATGATGATGACAGAAATGCGTGTGCCGAGCTGCTTGGTTGCCGTGGCGCGGGCGGCGATGCTTCCAAGACGAGGGCGAGCCAGTTTTAAATACTGCCTACCGTATGGGTGGACGGATCGAAGACGGCGAACAGACAGAATGGAAGGCAAGAGCGTTCAATAAAGCAGGTATGGCCTGTTTGATAGGTTCTATCGTCCTTTCCCTCCAAGCTCACTGTGGAGGGGCAATTTTCCAGCTAAACACGGCAATGACGCAACGGAACGCATAACGTTGTTTCTAGCTGCTTTCTTCGACAGGGGCGGCCGCTTACTCGTACTCGTACTCCTACACCACCTCGCACAAACGCACAGTGCGGCCGTTTACGATCCTTCTCGTTCATCGACCAAGCATTTTAGTATCTTTCAATGTTTTTTGTTCATTCTTATAGTTTTATGCTCATTTCCCGAAGCGCCGGGCAGACGCATCCGCAAAATAGAGATGAGTGGCCCCCCGTGAGACACCTTTTTTGGTTCTTGGAAAACAACCTCCTCGTTCCCCAACAAGCAAAACAACACAGCAAAGAAGAAACATGAATAAAGAGCGCATAGACCTTCCCGTTTTTCCCGTCCGCCGCTTTTGGATCTCCTGTCGTCCCTTCGTCTACCAGTACACAAGCCTTGCTGCTGCTGCTGCTGCTGCTTATGAGCTGGCAACCAGGTCCTTCTTGAGCGTGCCCTGGAAAGCCACCTTCTCCGCTGGTGTCTGGTAGGCACCGTGACCGAACTCGGATGAGGTGTCGATCCACTTGAGGCTGACCTTCTCCAGAGCCTTTCTGGAGGTGTGCGTGAACAGGGACTTGCGGAGGGTGACGACCCGCTTCTTGACGCCGGGGATGGAGCCCTTGACGATGACGAAGTCGTTGTTGATCTCGCCGTACCGGACGAAACCGCCGAGGCTGGAGACGGGTTAGCAAACGAGCGCACAGAGAAACAAACAACATCATTGCACAGGTCGCGGGGACCCGTGGTCGGGGCTACATACGGAGTGATCTTCTTCTTGGTGACATCGATCTCGGTCGAGGCGTTGTCGTCGGCGTCGCCCTTGCCAACACGGTAGATCTTGTGGTTGACCGAGGTACGGTGATGGTAACCGTTCTGACCGGCACGGGCAACGGTCCACTGGACGTGGGCCGGATGCCAGGCACCGATACAGGCGACCTTGCGCAGACCCTTGTGGGTCTTGCGCGGCAGCTTCTTGGTGCCCCAGCGGGCGGTCACACCGGTGAAACCGTGGCCCTTGGTGACGGCAATGACGTCGATGACCTCGTCCTGCTCGAAGATGGTGTCGATGGACACCGGCTTCTCGAACAGGCCGTTGCCGAACTCAACCTTGTCCGCGACGGAGCCGCCGTTGACCTGGATCTCCATCAGGTGCGCCTTCTTCTGCTTCAGGGGCGTCTTGCGGATCTGGGTGTGGGCCAGGACGCGGACGACCGTGCAGTACTTCTTGATACGCTCCAGCTCGCGGGTGATCGAGGAGCCCTTGTTCTCGGAGTGCTTCTTGGCGTACTTGGTGAAGGCCTTCTTCTTGCTCTTGTACCAGTTCTTGTAGAAGCGACGCTTCAGCTCGTCGCCCAGATGCTCAGCCCACACCGTAGTAAGGGACCGCAGGCCGCGGGGCGTCTCGATGTAGCCGACAAGGCCCACGACGATCATCTGTAGAAAAAGATGTTAGCCATTGGCACATTCCAAAAGCAATTTGCAAATGCCAAGCGGGCTGCGTCGTACGCACAGGTGGGGTATCAATAATTGTCACAGCTTCCACCACTTCCTTCTTGTGCGACTTGGCACCCGGACGGTCGAGGTCGCGAACGATCGTGGTCATGCCGGCCTTGTAGCCGAGCGAGGCGGTCAGGTGGACCGGCTTCTTCGGGTCATCCTTGGGGAAGCTGGCAGACGTTAGCAATCGTTGGTCTTTTTCTTCGTCCCCTCATCACTTTTGAAAGGATTTTGTTTGTCTTTGGACAATTCACTTACGACTTGACACGACCACGGTGGCTGGCACTCCGCTTCCTGCGCAGATTGTTAGTCCATTGTCATTCGAGCAGCGACTCTCGTCCGGCGAGGTCGAAGAGAGCATGAGGATTCGTCTGGAGCAGACTCGAGGGAGATCGTACCGGGGAAGGTAAGCGAGCGAACCGTGGCGAGGAGCCTCGTACTTGCGATGAGACCTGGAAATTTCATGTCAGTCGAATCGTCCAGAAATGGCGGCGCCGACCTTGCCGCAATTCAATAAACGGGCAAAAAGGCACAGTCGAGAACAATTGTTCGTGCTCGGGAGTCGCAACTCACATTTTGGCGACAAAAGGATGGGCGGTTGTTGTTGGAGAGGTTGTCGTGGAATGTCTTGTCTGAGGGGGAGGAATATTCAGAGGGAAAGAAAAGTTCGCAATAAAAAAAAAACTAGTTCACCTAGGACAAGCGGACTTTTTTCTTGTGGTGAGGAGCCCTAATTCATCACGTGTGCGGTGGGGTTGGTTTTTGCCAATGGTAAAAATGCAAAACGGGGTTTGTATAAAGCACGTGACATTCGTTATCTATCTCCACTATCTCCACGTGATTTTGGAGGCCGTTTGCGCACGGACCACGACCGCGTTAAGTGGAATTGCCTACCGCGACGCGTCTGATTTTCAGGATATGCCACTGCCTCTCCAGCTCTCACTTGTAGCCCCTCAACTTCAGTTTGTGCTTCTCCTTGCTCTTTTCTCGGCACCGACATCTACAAGTGCTTTACTCACCGAAAGCCCCCTTCCCCAGAACACTCTTCTCGCTCTCACAATGGCGCTCATTGTGGACAAACATCGGCCGCGGTCACTCGACACCTTAACCTACCATTCAGACCTCACAGAGCGGTTACGATCTCTGGTGTGTTCAGGTTGAGGGCGTTGGCTATGCTAGTTTTGGGGCTGCTTGTGCTAACTGGGCGACCTTTTTTCTTACCATGACAGGCACAAAGCGGTGACTTCCCACATCTGCTCGTGTACGGCCCGTCAGGCGCCGGCAAGAAGACGCGCATCGTCGCCACGCTCAAGGAGCTGTACGGGCCCGGCGTGGAGAAGATCAAGATCGACGCGCGCGTGTTCCAGACGACCAGCAACCGCAAGCTCGAGTTCAACATTGTTGCATCCGTGTACCACCTCGAGATCACACCGTCGGATGTGGGCCAATATGACCGCGTCGTCGTGCAGGACCTGCTGAAGGAGGTGGCCCAGACGCAGCAGGTCGACCAGTCCGCGAAGCAGCGCTTCAAGGTCGTCGTCATTAACGAGGCCGACCACCTGACGCGGGACGCCCAAGCGGCCCTACGCCGGACGATGGAGAAGTACTCGCCCAACCTGCGTCTCATCTTGCTGGCGACGTCGACGGCCAACATCATCGCGCCCATCCGGTCGCGCACGCTGCTGGTGCGCGTAGCCGCCCCCTCGCACGACGAGATCTGCACGGTGCTGGCGGCGTCGGCAAAGCGCGAGGGCTGGCCCGTCGTGCCGGCGCTGCACCAGCGGATTGCCGAGACCAGCGGGCGGAACCTGCGGCGGGCGCTGCTCATGTACGAGGCCGTGCACGCACAAAAGTAGGTTCAGGGAGGGGGCTGGTGCAAACGGCGTACCTTTTCGCGTCCCAGGTTTTGCTAACAGGTTTGTAGTGAAAAAATCACAGACAATACGCCGATCCCGCCGCCGGACTGGGAGGCACTCATCGGCCACATTGCCAAGGAGATCATGGACGAACACACACCAGCCCGCATCCTGCAAGTACGGGCCAAGCTCTACGACCTGCTGACACACTGCATCCCACCGACGACGATCCTGAGGACATTGACCTTCAAGCTGATTGCGCTGATCGACGACGACCTGAAGCCCGAGGTGGTCCGCTGGTCGGCATTCTACGAGCACCGCATCAAGACGGGAACCAAGGTCATCTTCCACCTCGAGGCCTTTGTGGCGAAGTTTATGCGGATATTCGAAATGTACCTCATGAGCATGGACATGTGAGACGGTGCAGGATGCACGAGGCAAAATAAAACGAAAGCAAAAATGTACACACGCAGCAAACGAATAAACGAACGAACGAGCAAGAGACGGGGCTGCTGGGCCAGAAACAACAGAGCAATCGTACTTCTTTAGGCCCTGGTCTCCTTGCTACTCTGTTTCTCCCTGCTCCTCTCTCTCCCTGGCATGAAAAACAATTGGTTAGGGGATGATGAGATAAGGTACAGTTGGACCCTTCTTTCCACTGCTGCAACGGTACGCATTAAATTGCGACCTTGACCCGGGGGGGGGGGGGAGTTGCTTTGCCAAAGAGGCGGCGAGCAATCTGGAGCTGCGGAAAGAGAAACGATGACTTGGTGACAGGAAGGAAACAGAAGGCCAGCCCTACGGGGATGCACACGTGCGCGGAGAAGTGTTCACGTCCCGATGAAACGAAATCATTGTTATGCAGCAGCGACAGTGCATCTTGCAACTCCGCATTGAACGAGTGGATGTGTATATAATGTATAGGTACATGGCATCGGTCCAATGCGTTCTGCTGATTATATTTTGCCTCCGGGTGGGCATTTCCCGATAACGGTTCAGATGAAGCCTCGATGCACGTCTTGCCCATTGGACCTTGGCGTTGTCTTTCTCAGCCATAAACTTCCTCTTGAATGATCTGCCCCTGCGAGCAATCGGAGTTGTTAATCCCATCCTGATGGCTGTGCTGCTCCTATGCGTTGTGGGAGGAGGTATATGGCAAGGCTGCAAGTTTGGTCGCCACATGAGCCAGCTGCCCACATTCCACACCAGCTTTCTCTTTCTTGAGGTGCGTCTCACAGCCTCCGCCCAGCAGCTTTGTCGTTCTAGACTCAGCTGTGGTCTATACGGAGCAGTTCAGACCTTGGACAGTTTCGGGATGTGTGTATCGAAGACTGGGCTGAAAGCAGCCCCGGCTACAGAACAAGATGTGTCTCACAGAGGTTGGGATTTTTCCGTCTTGGGAGATACGCCGACTCCCTGGTTGCGATTAATGACTGCTCAGCCACACGCAATCTATAACGAAACGACTTATTTCTTTCTTTTTTCCTACTTCACCTCGCTGGAGCCTCGTCGCTGATAATCGTTTCAGAGCCACTAGCAGCGGCCTCCCTAACGCGCACGGGCCACCTATCAAAAGACTTCGCGGCCAACGCCCCGGTGCCTGAATTGTTTCGCTGACTACCTTTCGTCGCCACGGCAAAATACGGCAGAGCCAAGCACAGCGCCATGGCTTATAGTATCCGCTTCCACAAAAAGTCGAGGAAAGGCTGCAACGGCTGCAAGCTCAGGCGCATCAAGGCAAGACACACTGCTTATCCGCCCGGCTGGATGACATGCTAACTGGCTCCCGCAGTGCGACGAGGCGAAGCCGCAATGCTCAGGGTGTACGCTGCCACGATCCGCTGGAGAGAAGACATGTCTTGTCCTGCTTGTTTTGTGTTTTTCTGACGATCCTGCTTCCAGGCCTCCGCCGCGGCGTCGAGTGCGTCTATGTGGCAGCCGCGCCCTCCAGCAGGCGGGCATCCAGGTCTCCGGCCCAGCCCGGCCCGTCCACCCCAGAAGACCTCGGCGATGTTCCGCCGACGATGTCTTCCTTCGAGAGGCAGCCCTCGGATGGATCCCATTATGATGCCAGGCACATCTTGGACCTGCGGCTGATGCACCATTACAGTCTCTTTACGACGCAGTTCTTTGCCAGGACGTTCCCCGAGCCGGTCCTGGTCGCGTTTCAGGAATACATCCCGCGGCTTGCCTTCAAGCACGGGTTTCTTATGGATGCCATTCTCCTTGTCTCCATGATACACCTCAGTTGCACAGACTCCGAGTCTCTTGACTCCCTTCCCATCTACGTCTACCGGGACCAAGCGCTGCGCACGTTGCGCGAGGCCGTCATGAACGTCTCGCCGCAGAACGTAAGCGCCGTTTTGGGGGCATCTGTTCTGCACACGACCGTCTCGCTTGCGACAGACCGAGTCACTCGACAGCCCGGCCTATGGATCGCCAACTGGCTGACCCTGGTGCTGGGACAGCGGCATTTCCGATCGTCTGTATACGCCTCTCCGGCGCGCTCTGGTGAGATCTCGCCAGGCGGCCGGAATGACATGCAGTCGCCGGGCAGCCTTTACGGGTCTTTTGCGGACCTCCCCGATTCACCGCACGAGACGATTGCGGTAGACATCGAGCGTGCGCTGGCCCGAGAGGAAGAAAAACACGAGGGCCGCTGGGCAGGCGGCGATGTCCTCCGCAAGGCCGCGTCTCAGCTCGGCCGCCTTATCGCCATCTTGGAATACCCCTGCGAGGACGCATGGCTGGAAAAGAAAATTAAAGCGTGGGCCTTTGACGTGGTGCCGTCCGAATTTGGCGAACTCGTGCGCCAGGCACAGCCACCCGCACTCGTCATCCTCGCATACTACCTCGCTTTTTTCCAGTTCCTCCCAGATACGTGGCCCTACCAAGGCGTGGCCAGCCACGACCTGGAAGAAATACGCAACAATATTGATCCGACATGGGAGGAGTACCTTGCGGTGCCGGACATGGCGCTGCGAACAAACGACAGAACCATACTCGCACAGGTGCTCCTCAGCAGCCTGCCTATGCACGAGAAGTAGACACGACACGAGGGTTGGAATCAACATTTGTGGTGACAAATTATCTTGCTATTTTTTTTCACCTCACTGCGCTGTTCTCTGTGGCGATCGGTGACCTCAAGGCCTGGAAGCACAAGCCGAAGAGATGAAGTGCTATTAATTTTTTCTATGGTACGTATCTTGCCCTGAATTTCTATTGAGGTCGGCCTTCACTAATATAAATGCACGCTAATGTAGGAAACAAAACCAACGGTAATTTATTCAAGCATGTTGTGCGACCCAAAACACCCAAACGGTCCATCCGCGCTCCCGCTCCTCTAGGATCTCGCTCCTACATCAGCTCCTCTTCTCCCCGCAGCTGCATGATCTCCTTCCGGGTCGGCACGTATTGGGACGGGTGGAAGACGACCAGGACGGCCAGAACACCAAACATCAAGGTCGAGTCGCAGATGTAGAGGTATGCCTCGCTCTTCTGCATGGGCGCGTCCTCGCTGCCCGTGAACTCGACCAGGCGAAAGATGGACCGGATGAAGATGAGTGCGCTGGTGAGGAAGATGACGCGCATAACGCCCACCCAGCCGATCCGCCTGCTGCGGCTGTCCAGATGCAGCGCCGTCGGCGTCGGAACCTGTGACATGCGCCGCCAGACGAGGACGGCGATGCCGACGAAGAGTCCAAAGAAGATCAGCTGGGCGACGAGCCCAACGAGGATGATGGCCTTGCCGCGGTTGAAGTTGTTGGTCAGCATGCCGGCACCCAGGACCTGGACGAGGAAGGAGACCAGATCACCCAGTACAAAGATCTTAGTCATCCACGTCGGCCGAATGGGCGAGTAGTGCTCGGCGCGCACGACCAGGATCAGGCGCCCGAGGACCATGTAGATGGAGGCGGCGAAAAGGGCGGGTGCGACGAGGATGCAGAGGGTCTGTATGACGAAGAAGGCTAGGTTGGTGTTGTTTTTGCTGGCCAGATAGCGCGTGAGGTAGCCGACAATCTCAACTGCTCGGAGGAAGCTTGTATTAGTACTTTGTTTTGTGGCAACTCCTGGAAGGGCAAGGACAAGAGGGGGGTCTTACGGCAGCCACCGATGATGAGCACGGAAAAGTACCATGCACGGTTGCGGACCATGATGACAATGTGCCAAATCGTGACGATGGCAAACAGAACCAGGAAGAGCAGCGCAGCAGCCGGGCTTGGCGCGTAGCTCCAGGGGTTGACCGTCCCGCTGGCCATTGTGATGGATGTCGGATGGTTGATTTGTGTTGTTCGTTGTCGTAGCTGGTGCAGGCGTCGATGCTGTTGTCAAGTCGTTTTGCTTGGTATAAAAGCGAGGCTTCTTGTGGGATGAAGAGAAGGCATCCTGGCTGATTGTGAAAAACAACAATTCTCTTCTGTTGTCTTTATAGCTGCGAGGAACTCTCCCCCCTATTACTGCAGCCTTACGAGTACACGGCGCTCTTCGCACGGCGCTCTTCGCATCACGGTCTTCGCATCACGGTCTTCGCACCTCGCTCCTCGCATATCGCATATCGCATATCGCATGTCGCTCTCCGCACACCCAGAATAGTTGTAACGGGCCCTTCGTGATTGGCTACGGCATGCGCCCGCCCCATCGTGGACTTGCGCCACAAATGCACTGCGACTTTGCGATCTTGGGCCTCTCTCGCTGCGGATTGCTGGGCTTCTGGTGAAGGCATGACGACGACTTAATCTGATCGCCAACCAGGCGTCGGCGGGCCACCCCGAAACGCGTGCGAGACATCACGACCGCGTTAGTTGAGATTCCCGGCCGAGCTTTAGTGTCGCTATCCGCTGCAAATGCCGGGCCTAGGCCCACGGAGAGAAAGTGGCTGGTCGCGGTGATCGAGTTCAGGGGTTGAAGGCAAAAAAGATACCGGCGGCTAGCGGCCGACGGTGAATCGCACTCAGTGCACCTGGCCGGCAGCTGGCAGACGTAGCCTGTCACCGGCGAGGCGTCGCCGAGTCGACAAGGACTAATAATACCGCCACGGGGCGGCACCCACTTACGAGCAGGAAATCTTGATTCTGCAAGATTCAGCCTTGTGCCTTTCATCTGTCTGGAAGCTTTTCAGAATATAAAATAACTTCGTCCTCTACGGGCACCTTTTGTACTCCGTACCTGTCCCAACAAGTACCGTCCTGACATAAGATACGAAATGCGACACTGAGGCGGAAATGCATGGGCCGCCTTTTTGCAAGCAAGACGATCAGTGATGTTCAGTTTTTGGATGTTGGCGGACGGCAACATGATAGGCCCAGCCATGCTGCTGGGTCCGCTACGCGGGCCGCTCTACGGAGTACAGATTATGAGCGACTGTCAATTTTAAACGGTTCACTTACTGGCTTATACATCATCCAGTGTGCCCTAGCCAGGCCTCTAGATTGAGCTGCGCCTCTGGGCGCGTCGATGAGCTATGCTGCAATCTAAGATGCAGACTAGTAATCTTATCTTGTTTGGATGCTGCCGTGGCACAAATCGGTGCTGCGCTCTAGCTAGCGAGTGTTATGCCCCTCAGAGTACTCCGTACTGGCAGTGGTTTCGCAGACGCTCGGGTACCATCGACAATATCGCAGAGTACTTTTGAGGAAAATACCCGACATGTCTCACAGAAGATGCCTCGTTTTTGCGAAAAAAAAAACAAAAAAAAAGCCTCGTTTCAGACCAAAAAAAGCCCCCCCGACAATATGATTGTTGATGTGAGCCACGTTGTCACTTGTTCGACCTACCCGTAATTTACTCGTAATCAACTCGTAGCCGTGCACGTTTGTTCGCCGTATAGCGTGCTCTTTCAACATGACGGCAGCCGAAAGGAAAAATACGGGCTTGGTAGTAATATATGTGTTCATGTGCAGAGAGAATCATCTGCACGAGTCGCGGGATCAAGCCCGCATGCCAGCCGGAAGAACACGAAGAAACATGGCTGAGGACATTTTGATTAGGTGCCCACCTCTCGTGCTGCCTCTGGTCTTTGTCGTTTCTTTTTCCACTTCCGGATCCGGGTCGAGAAAGATAATAGGCTCCGATCCTCGCGCCTTCATCTGAAGGGAGAAGACGGCGTGTCTTCTATTTCGAGCCCACATTCTTTTGCTCGGCTCTCGGGTGTCCTGCGGCAAACGTGTCTCGGAATGCTGATAGCAAACTAAGATGACCAGAAACGAGCCATTCCAAGTGCATAGCCCCCCGAGCCAGATCTTCTCGGGCGGACGTGCGGCTTGTGCGGGTTCCGTTTCTGGGCTCTGTTCTTCGTCGTTCTGGAACAACCGCTCTCGTCATCGGGCATCATATGTAGACATGCAGACAGCCATCTCAGCGGAGACGCCCACAAGGCGTCCCTTTTTTCGCTAGTCGTTGAGCTCGTAAGTTGTTGGGGTTTTGGTGCGGCTCCTTCTCGTGCGGGATAGTATTAGTCGAAACGTTTGTTCGTGCTGGTTTTTTCTCCTTTTGTCCAGCCTGTACGTATTTTTGCCTCAACACTAGGCATCAAATGGCTCTAAATCTCTGGTTTTGGAGAAACTCGGTTAAACTAGCCAACTAGTGAGGCTGTCCGCACAATGTTCACACACATTGGCATAGGGCACTAGTTCAATGGCCAGGCCTTGCCATCTTATCTTGGGGCCTGTCCGTTCCTTGTTCCTTGGGTCCCCAACAAACCAGTTCATTTGCGTGTTATGACAGTCCAGCCAGCACAGGGCCGCAGGGGAACTCGTCATGGCGACAGTCTGCAAGGTAGCGCTTGGGGCAGTTACTCGGACACTTCCCGAGTTGCACAAACATTTGGTCGGGCTGTTGCAGGGCGGACAATATGTCCAGGGCATGCAGCTCGGAGCCTTTCCCTACCTGCCCTGCGATGTGTGCTCATTCGTTGCTTTTGTTTGGCGTGTATTTCGTCGTTACCACCAACGGTGGTCCAGGTGATGAAAGGGCCATCAGCCCACCTGCACATCCGAGGTCGTGGTTCCTCGCCGTAGACTAGTTTTCTTTGGCGTGCACCTCTGCGTCTTCCTGCGCGCAACCCCGTCGAATATTCCCGTGTCTGTTTCCCCGTTGGCCCAGCGCATCCGCGCGACGATTTGTCTCGTTTGGTACTGGCCTGCAATTTCTCCGTTCACCCATCACCCACAAAGAGCGTCCCCACGCCGAATCAGACCAATGTTAATAGAATGAGGAGGGGAACAAGGAAGAAGGGGGGGCGGGGGCGCCACTCACACACCCTAAGAATCGGAAGGCCTGGGTCGCTCTCCAATTTTACGAGGTAGCGTCTCACAGGGTGCGGCACAGAGTGGTTTGCGTTGGATCCGCTAGCCTGCTTCTTCGTTACAGAAAGGAAGAAAAGAATAAAAGGAGCGAGCGGAGGGGGGTGGCGTGCATCTGGAGTGTAATTAATACGGAGGACTCAGCCGGGGGTTGTGGTTGTGGTGGAAGAAAGAAAAAGGGCCGTCGATCGGGCCAGGGACGCTAACTGGGTTAGGCAAAAGCACTCACAACGTCGTCTTAAGAACGAAGCGAGAGAGAAGAAAGGAAATGACACTACTGTAGGGGAAAATGGAAGGAGCAGGGCGAGGGCCAAACAAGGCAGAGGGAAGGAGCAGCCTGCTGCCGTTCTAGCGATTGGACTGGGTTTGGTGTGAATCGGCCGGGAGTGGGGCTAGCGTCTGTCCCAGCGAGCAAGAACCCCAATAGAGAAAGAAAGGGAGAAGACATCGACTCCAACAAAACAATAGACCGCTGGAGAAACGATGTACCGGTACAAGCTGGCGGGTGTGCTCGTCGCATGACCGTTGACAAAGAGAATCACATCGACGGCGACCAAACGAAGCAGCAGGCAGCTAGCTGCCAGATGTCTTGCTTGTATCTCACTTGTGCATTCTCCGTATTAATAGCAGCCAGGGGGGGAGCAACAACGAGTGCGGGGTTCCCCGTCCGCTCTGTCGTTCCTTCTCTCTTTCGTCGTCCCTTACTCCAAACGGGGCAGTCAGTGATCAGGCATCCCGAATGCTCGCATCTCCCTCAGCAGTCCGTCGTACGCGTCCTCCGTAGGCTCTCACCTAATGCATGCACTGACCTCTCTGCCTCTGCGACGGGGGTGCCTCCGGATAGGCGATGCATCTTGAGATACGAGGCCGGGAGCACACAGCACAAATGAGGGGGGACAGGGCGTCAGCAAGCAGACGAAACGACCCTGCGTTCCGTGTTGGCGGAAAGAAGCGCCGAAGGAAGAATGCGTCCCCCTGTCGGCCTGCGCGGATGGTGTTGCGAACGCAGCGTGCCCGTATAATGACACCGGTATGGGCGCGCTGCGCGGCCGCGGTTGTTTGCGTCTGCATTATCGCTATTTTGCCGCTCGGGGAAACAGACGTCGATATATCCTCCTGTGCCCGTGATTCGACAGCACCAGATTGCTCGTAGCAGTAGGAGGGCGGGGTGCCGCTGGGCGACCAGCGACGGGAAAGAGCCACGGGTGGCGATGGGACAAGAAGACAGGGTCAGGACAGGAACGACGGTCAGCATCACAACGAGGAAGGAAGGCACGAAGAACTGGTGTCCCCCTCGGACCAGCAGCAGAGCAGGTGCAGGGCCCCCTCGCACGTGCAGCCGTGCCTGCGCTGCTGCAGTGTCAATTTCCCAATTCGACTGCATCTTCGCCGACGGACGTCCTCATGTTGTTCCCCCAACCACAATGCATGATAGCACCAACACCAGCAGTCGGCCGCAGTTCCCGCGGTCACCGGGTGTGCAGAGTGTCTTGGTCTCTAGGGTGAGTCCCCGACAGCCAATGGAGGCGGCAGGGTGGGACGAGGCGCCGAAACGACGTCGGACGGACGGAATCGACAATCCCATCCCAAAAGGGGCGTCGAGCGGCCAGGCCCATGTCGCGGTACTGTGTACATGCGCTGCCTCTGCAGGGCCTATGCAGCTGCGACGTTCTCTGGTACCGCTGCAACGCGCGGCGAGCGAGCACAGGCAATACTGCGACGGGGCAACAGCCACTCAACCAGAGAAGCGAAACATGAAAACGAAGCGGGCAGCGAGCGGCGAACAGCGAGCAGCGAGCAGCGGCAACACAATGCGTTTGCGAGCCTCAGCGGCCTCTCCAGTCCCACGGCAACCGGCCGCTTCATGCCCTCGTCGACTGCTCGCCGAGCTGACCACTGCTCTCCCCACTAGATGCGTGTAAGTCAGAAGTACCCCTACATCGACCCCCCCCCCCCCTTCGTCTCCCTTCCGTCCATCCATCGAATAGCATCATCAGCCATCCTCCACATTTCTGTCCGTGCAAACTTAGGGCTGCTACTCCCGACGTCCCTCTCCCCCGTCTTGCCTCCTTCCCCTACTCCGCCATTTCCCCTCTGTTCCGCTCCAGTGCGTTGTCCCTGTTCCCTCTCCCCCCCTCCTCCCCGCGCCGCCTCGAACCCTCCTCCACTTTCGAAGTCCGGCGATAGCGCACGCAATAAGCAAGGCGCAGGCATGGGTACTTGGTGATGTGCACTAAGAAACGCACACTATGTTGTATCCTACATGCGCTACGAGTGGGTGCCGTCATGCTAACTATAGCTCCCCTGGCTCAGTCCAGTCGTCTGCTCTGCTTCGACCGCTGACCAGCCAGCTCTGGTCGTCGCCTCGACTTATTAACGGCTTCTCGCCCCATTCCCACCCACGGCCCTGGAATCTTTCTGCTCTCCTTTTCTCTGCCCTTCCTCGCCCTCCTCTCCTTCTTCCTTTTGAACCTCCTTTCCCTTCTTTCCTTTCTGCTCTCCTCCTTACTCTCTCCGTACCTCGCTCTCCAGCTCGCCCTCTTCGCTGTCTTCTTCTCCTGCCCATTGGCCCTGACGAGGCTGATCCAACTACCCCACCATACGCTGTATTTCCTCTCCCGCAGCTCTCGTGCTTCGCCAACGACGAGGCTTCCTTCTCGCGGTGCGCGTTTGAAGTAAGCCCTGCGGCCCCGTTGGCCATTCTGTTGGCCTCTGCCTGGCCTGCTACGCTTAATCTTTGTTTCTGACCGCGTTTACCTTCATTGCAGCTTCCACCGTCTTGCGACGCGGTCCTCTCCCTGGGCATCCTTTTGGCCGACTCCTCAGCCGGCACTAGGCGAAAACGCGCGACTCACAAGCTCTCCGACGAGACGCAGAGCAGCAGCAGCTGAATCCAGTCCCGCTCCCCGTTCAAATCATCTCCGCTGTTCAAGATGGCCGCTCCATCACCACCCAAGGTCCCTGTCGTGGCTGAGGCCCATGAGGTCGACACATTCCGTGAGTTTGCCTCGGTTAGGGGAAGGAGGAGCTGCGGTGGATTTTGTTGGGCCGGCAAGGCCAAATTGAAAGCGCCAAATTCACTAACCCTATGTTTTCAAATCGCAGACCCACCGGAGAAGATGCTGGCCAGTACGTCTTAACCCAGGATCCAATTGAGTAGAGTCTAGCAGCCAGGCGGCAGCTCCGTCACTGTGGCGAGATCTGGCAATTTGCAGGATCTCAAGCAGAAAGACGCGGCAGAGGCAAAAGAGAAAGGCAGAACGAGCGGACGCAGGCAGTCAAGGACGAAAGGAGCAATAGGAGCATTGGCGAATGAAAATTTTCAAGCTAACTGGCGGAACCGCAGAGCACCCATCAAAGCCGCACATCGGCAGTAAGTCTTCCCACCCCCCTGCAGACCGGACCGGCGCAGCCCCTTATCTGCGCTTATCGCACCCCACACTGTTGTCTTCGTGCTAACAGCTCGGCTAAGGCGTCGAGGAGTACGAGGCGCTGTACCAGGAGTCCATCAAGGAGCCGGAGAAGTTCTGGGGCCGCCAAGCGCGCGAGCTGCTGACCTGGCAGCGCGACTTCCAGACCGTCAAGAGCGGCTCCCTGGAAAACGGCGACATTGCCTGGTTCCTCGAGGGCCAGCTGAACGCGTCCTACAACTGCGTCGATCGCCATGCCTTCAAGGACCCCGATCGGGTTGCCATCATCTATGAGGCCGACGAGCCCAATGACGGCCGCAACCTGACGTACGGCGAGCTGCTGCGCGAGGTATGCAAGACCGCCTACGTGCTGAAGCAGATGGGCGTCAAGAAGGGCGACGCCGTTGCCATCTACCTGCCCATGATTCCGGAGGCTCTGATTGCCTTCCTGGCCATTACTCGTATCGGCGCCGTGCACTCCGTCGTCTTTGCCGGCTTCTCGTCCGACTCTCTGCGCGACCGCGTGATCGACGCCGAGTGCAAGGTTGTCATCACGACCGACGAGGGCAAGCGCGGTGGCAAGCTCATCGGCACCAAGAAGATCGTCGACGACGCGCTGAAGCAGTGCCCCGACGTCCGCCATGTGCTCGTCTACAAGCGCACCGGTGCCGACGTGCCCTTCACCAAGGGCCGCGATCTGTGGTGGCACGAGGAGGTCGAGAAGTGGCCCTCGTACATCGCCCCCGAGCCCATGAACTCGGAGGACCCGCTGTTCCTGCTGTACACGTCCGGCTCGACTGGCAAGCCCAAGGGTGTCATGCACACCACGGGTGGCTACCTGGTTGGCGCTGCCGCCACCGGCAAGTACGTCTTCGACATCCACGAGGGCGACCGGTACTTCTGCGGCGGCGATGTCGGCTGGATTACCGGCCACACGTACGTCGTGTACGCGCCGCTGCTGCTCGGCGTGGCAACGGTCGTTTTCGAGGGCACGCCTGCCTACCCCAACTTCTCGCGCTACTGGGACATCATTGAGAAACACAAGGTCACCCAGTTCTACGTCGCCCCCACTGCGCTGCGTCTGCTGAAGCGCGCCGGCGACCAGTACGTCCAGCACGACATGAAGCACCTGCGTGTGCTCGGCTCCGTGGGCGAGCCCATTGCCGCCGAGGTCTGGAAGTGGTACTTTGAGGTGGTTGGCAAGGAGGAGGCCCAGGTCGTTGACACTTACTGGCAAACCGAGACCGGATCTAACGTCATCACCCCGCTTGCCGGCGTGACGCCCACCAAGCCCGGTTCGGCGTCTCTGCCTTTCTTCGGCATCGAGCCCGCGATCATCGACCCCGTCAGCGGCGACGAGATCTCCGGTAACGATGTTGAGGGCGTGCTTGCCTTTAAGCAGGCCTGGCCCAGCATGGCCCGGACCGTGTGGGGCTCACACAAGCGTTACCTAGACACGTACCTGAACGTCTACAAGGGCTACTACGTACGTTTCTTTTTCTTCTTCTTCTTCGTTTTCCTTTTTTCTCTCTTTCCTTGCTCTTTATGGATACAGCCGCCTCTTGTTGTTCCTCTGCTAACGAGCCGCAGTTCACGGGCGACGGTGCTGGCCGTGACCACGAGGGCTTCTACTGGATCCGCGGCCGTGTTGACGACGTCGTCAACGTCAGCGGCCACCGTCTGTCGACGGCTGAGATTGAGGCAGCTCTGATTGAGCACCCTGCCGTGGCCGAGTCGGCCGTGGTTGGTGTGCACGATGAGCTGACGGGCCAGGCCGTCAATGCCTTCGTAGCCATCAAGGACGGCAACGAGATCAACGATGCCCTGCGCAAGGAGCTGATCCTGCAGGTGCGCAAGAGCATTGGGCCCTTTGCGGCGCCGAAGGCTGTCTTTATCGTGCCGGATCTGCCGAAGACCCGGTCCGGTAAGATCATGCGGCGTATTCTGCGCAAGATTCTGGCCGGCGAGGAGGACCAGCTCGGTGACATCACAACGGTATGTTATGCTGCCTCTCCAATATGCGTATTCCCTTCCCGCCTTGAGCGACTGATATACTGACCGGCTCAAAACAGCTGTCCGACCCGACCGTCGTCGACAAGATCATTGCGGTCGCGCACGACGCCAAGAAGAAATGAGAAACGAGGAAATAAAGCAAACGCAAGATCAAATTTGGATGGCTGGGTTGGCTGGTTTGGTGTATTCCCTCTTGTGCGCTTATGTTCCCCCCCGTGATACGACTGGCCTTCTCTTATTTTTCTTCATGGGATGTCTTTTTTTTCCTGGGCCGGCGAGGAGGATTCTATACCACAACACGACTGTTCTGTGAATGTATGTAGGACCACAAAATAAACTGTCTGGTTTAATGATTTTCTGGCCATTTTCCCGCGCTGCTTTCAGTCACGACGGGTGTTCAAAAACCACCCATCTTTGGTTCGGCGTTTTATCCATGCAACATAAAGCACAGGCTATGATGGACAGTTCAGATGAGAGGAAGCTGGCTCGAAGGCAAAACGGGCGTGTTGAAACATCACCCCTGCAGGGTGATGGCAATCCAGGGACAGGACGGGGCCAGCACCACGGAGCAGACCCTGACCGTCCCATCCCAGCCACGAACGGAAAAGGATGACGAGAGCGTCAACGGAACGAGAGCCTGCAAAGGAAGGGAGCGCGCAAAGGAACGGTGGAAAGCGCAGTGGAGGGCTGTGCTGACGGGCCCCGTTTTTTCCCCACTAAACACAACAGGTCAAGCATAAAACAAGGTTGCCAACGTTAAAACCGCCCCGAATCTCACACGCAGGATTCGGCAACACCGCCAGCGCTGCCCATCGCGACGTCCCTCCTCGTATCTTAATCTGTACTCCGTACGACGGAGTGAATACTCGTAATCGCGCGTAGTTCGCAGTTGCACTCCTGTGTCGCACTTGCCGCGCCCCGTGCTTTGTCCTCACCCCTTTGTTGATGCCGCGACTTCCCTGTTGGCTCTGAGCAAGAAAACAGTCCGTAATGAATTGCTCTCCCACGGCAGGCACGCTGCTGGCAACGTAAGTCGGCCGAAACGCCCAGCCCGCCAAGCGACCTAGCGCTCGCTTTTGTCTGGCCGCAGACCTCCAGCTGAGCCTCGCAACATTCCCACCACCCTTTCCGGTCGTCTTGTTTCGGCCTCTTCACGGCACCTCCCCCCAATCCTCGTCCCCATCTTCTCGTTTCCCTCTCCCTTCTGCCGTCCGCCTCTCCCGGTGCCAAGGCCGTTCCACGTCATCCCTGCCTCTCGACGTCTCCTCTTCCACGGCGGCTCCTCTTCTTCCCTTCTACATCTTGTCTCTTCCCCTCTTTCTCTCGTCTCTCTTCCTCGTCAGAGCGCCGTGTTTTGTGTTTGGTCGTCGTTCTTCTTTAAATGTCTTCACACGCATATTGCACCACATATAACTCGCCGCGCTCCCCTCGAATATAGCCTGGCTCCCGCCTCATCCTCTCCCGTCTGCGCCGCCGCCTCCGCGCCTCACGCGCCTCTTTCGACCCTCTTCGCCCTTCTCAATCCCTCCCGGCGCCTAGCTAAATGAACACACCCCCCTCGATAGCCGTCCATCCTTCCTGACGAGCAAACCCGCGCTGTGCCTCCCCCTCAAACCCAACAATGCGGCGCCTCGGGCGACCGCTGGCAGGGCTTGCGGCACCTCTCCGCCTCGGTCCTGCTCCCTCCTCGCTCCCGCTCGCCCTTGTCCTCTCCGCCCTTCTCGTCCTCAGCCTCCTCGTCCCCGGCACCGCGGCCGACTCTCGCCCACGCAACCCCCTGCGCACAATTGCCCGCGTCGAGGACCCTGTCTTCCACGCACCGTCCCACCGCGTCAACGCCCTCTCGTCGTTCCAGATCTCCCTGACGCTCCATCAGGAGGACTCCGGCCGCCGCCTCCCCGTCCGCCTCCGCCTCCAGCCCAACCACAACATCCTCGCCGACGATGCCGTCATCCAATACGCGAACCCGGACGGCTCCATTGCCGCCGTCGAGCGCATCAACCGGCTTGACCACCGCGTCTTCATGGGCAATGTCTTCGTCCAGACCGGCCACAGCCTCGTCGCAGACAACAGCAACGACAACCACTGGATCAATGCCGGCTGGGCCAGCGTCTATGTCCACGCCGATGGCGAGCGCCCGATATTCGAGGGCGCCTTCCACCTGGCAGGCGACCACCACCACATCCAGACCAGCCGCAACTACCTCGACACGCGCATTCCGGGTGACCCCGTGATCGACCCCGAGGCTGCCGAGTACATGGTGGTGTGGCGCGACTCCGACATCTTGCCAGACGCTGCCATGCAAGACGTAGAACTTCGGCGGCGTCTCCGCCAACGCGGCTCGGACGCTGGCAGTGACGGGAATGCAACAATTGACAGCCTGAGCCTTCTCTCTCAGCCGGCCTGCTCGTCAGATGGCCTGCTGTTCAACCAAGACGACCTGCACCCCATTTACACCGGTGTCGACATTGTTGGCGGCACCAACGCTAAGCGGCGGGACAGCCCGGCCGGCGGTACTCGGTGGCTGTTTGGCCGACAAATCGACGGTACTGGCAACACGGGTGGTAACTCTGCGGGCGTCAACCTGACGTCGACCATTGGCAACCCCTCGGGCTGCCCGACAACCCGGAAAGTGGCCCTCATAGGCATCGCCGCCGACTGCAACTACGCAAACGCCTTTCCGACAAAGGCCAATGCGTCGAACAACATCATCAATCAGATCAACTCGGCCTCACGCGTGTACGAGAACACGTTCAATATCTCCCTAGGCATCCAGAACCTGATCATCCAGAACGGCAGCTGCCCGACCGAGTCGCCATCGTCGGCCACGGCGTGGAACGCCGGCTGCAATAGCGGCCTGACCATCACCGACCGCCTCAATCTCTTCTCCAAGTGGCGCGGCGAGTCCACCAACGACACGAACGCGTTCTGGATGCTGCTGAGCACGTGTGCCACCGACTCGGCCGTGGGCCTGGCCTGGCTCGGCCAGCTGTGCGTGCCGGGCTCGCAATCTGACGGGTCCTCAAACGAGACCATTGCGGCCGCGAATGTGGTCGTGCGGACCGCGACGGAGTGGCAGGTCATGGCACACGAGACGGGCCACACCTTTGGCGCCGTACACGACTGCACCAGTCAGACATGCAGCGACGGCACCGTCACGAAGCAGCAGTGCTGCCCGCTGAGTTCCACCGAGTGCAACGCCAACGGCCTGTATATTATGAACCCGAGCACGGGCAGCGGGATCACGCAGTTCTCCTCGTGCACGCTGGGCAACATCTGCTCCGCCATGGGGCGCAACAGCGTCAAGTCGACGTGCCTCAGCAATAACAAGGACGTTGTTACCGTCACGGGCAGCATATGCGGCAACGGCATTGTCGAGGAGGGCGAGGAGTGCGACTGCGGCGGCACCGAGGGCTGCGGCACCGACAGCTGCTGCGACCCGACGACGTGCAAGTTCACGGCCAATGCGCTCTGCGACCCGTCCAACGACGAGTGCTGCACGTCCTCGTGCCAGCTAGCGAGCTCAGGCACGGTCTGCCGCGCCAGCACGGGATCGTGCGACCCGGCTGAGACGTGCTCCGGCACGGCCGCATCGTGCCCGGCCGATGTGACATCGCCCGACGGCACGTCGTGCGGCTCGTCGGCGGCGGGCCTCACATGTGCGGCAGGCCAGTGCACGTCGCGCGACCTGCAGTGCAAAACGCTCATGGGATCACTGACGACCAGCAACGACACGTACGCGTGCAGCGACCAGGGCTGCCAGCTGAGCTGCGCCTCGCCCGAGTTCGGCGCCAACACGTGCCTGTCCATGAACCAGAATTTCCTAGATGGGACGCCCTGCCAAGGCGGCGGTCACTGCAGCAACGGCAACTGCGAGGACGTGTCCGTTGCAAAGGAAATTGCACATGCGTTCCGGAGCAACCTCGACATTGTGATTCCGGTATCCGTTGTGGTCGCCATCCTGCTATTCTTGGCGGTGTCGGGCTGCATCTGGTCATTCATCAAGAGACGTCGCCGGCGCCAACACCTGAGAGAGCTTGTTCGGAGCGGAATGCCCCCGCCTCCGCTCCCGCCACCGAGAACGGGTGGGTGGTTCGGCATGGGCGGCAAGAGGATTTCGAAGAACCCGGTTGGTGGCTACGGAGGGTATGGCGGAAACAACAGTGCTCGGAACCTAGCGCCCAAGCCTGAGGGTTCGCCAACACCTATGAACGTGCAGCCGTCACGATGGGCGTTCTGGCGCTCGAAGAATAAGAACACCAGCAGCAGCAGCAACAGTAACACCATCAACAACACTGAAACCACCAACATGCCACCAACGCAGAGCCCGCGAGACGGCAACAATGGCAACAACGACAGAAACAGCACTGCACACCTTCCGCCGTCGGTAGGGCCATGGCGAGCATACGGCTACGGCGGTGGACCAACCGCACCAGCGCCGCCACCAGAGGTCCTCAGGGGACCACCCGGCGCCGGATCCGGCATGCCGCCGTCGCCCTACATGCAGGCGAACCCTCATTCGGGGTCGGGATGGGTGCCTGCCTTTCAGGCACCAATGGGCCGGTTTGCATAAGCGTCCAGCATAATTTTCGTCCTGCAGCGTTTCTCCTTTTTGGGTATATAGACAGGCAGCACATTGCTATCCTTTTTTGATTTTTACTCTGTTACTTATGAATACCCGGAAGAATAGCAGATGCATATGATGGGTCAATACATAGTCTTAGGATGGTGTACATGCCTTTTTCATTATGGCATTGTTTTTGGGGTCACTCTTCCTTTTTGCATACGCATTTTTGGCCTTTTTGGAAACGACTTTTTGGGAATCTCCCTTGGATATTCTTTCTTGACGACGTCACCCTTACCTTACGTATATATTGACGAGACCATATGAAACCTACAATCCCAAATAAGAGAGGATTTATGATATGAACCAAAGAAAGTTTGCCATGGGCAATATTAAAACAGCATTGTCTCTGTCATTCCAAGTCCCCCCTCTCCTTCCGGGTATCAACAAACCGAAAACCTAAAATTGAAAACCTAGAAACCGAAATCAAGCAGAGCAAGGAAATCCAAAGCGCTCCTTGCATTGGTCGTGAAGCACAAGATGGCAAAAAAAAAGGGTTCCGTATCCGGGGCTTTGCAGCCGTCCCTCCGCGTCCGTCTTCTGACAGTCTGAGTGAAACGTAAAGAGGGGGTGAAAAACAAAGAAGAAAAAGGGGGCGAAGGATTCGAATGGGATTTCTCAGCATTGAAGTTGGTTTTTTATCCCGCCCAGCTTGGTAGCTTCCGCTTGGTATTGCCGTTGTTGTTGTTGTTGCCTCCGCTCCCGCTCCCCCTGCCGCCCCCGCCCCCGCTCTGTCTTCGACCCCCCGACCCGCCGTACCCGGCCGCGGCGGCTGCTGCTTCTGCTGCTGCTGCTGGCGACGCCAGTGTGTCCTCGTCGTAGCCGCACATCATGCACATAAACTTCATGCGCGTTGCGGGGATGCTCTAGGAGGGGGGAGAGTCAGCGGGAAGGGGAAAAGATGAAAAGATGAAGAAAAGGTGCTAAAGGGTGTACGTACGTCTCCTGTGCTCTGGGCGTACATCATCAGCAGCTCGGGGCTGTCGAGCACGACGGCCGCGTGGCGGCGGCGATCGAGCACGGCAAAGGTGTCGCCCAAAGAGGACGAAGCGAGCGTGGGCGCCGCGGTGCCGTGCGTGCCGCCCTGTCTCCGGTAGAGCTGCTGCTGGTTCCAGTGGGCAGAGCCGCTCCCGCTTCCACTCCCGCCGCCGCCGCCACTGCTGCCACCACTCCTCGCTGCCGCCAGCATCGTCGCGGCCGCGGACAGGCCGCGCAGGCCCCCCTGGAGGCGCGTGACCTCATATCTGGGGAGGGGTGGACGTCAGAAACTGTAGCCGCACCCCAAAAGCAGAGAAAACCCTCCCTTTTCAACTTACGGATCCTTTCCCCGTGCTTGAAGGTCGCGCATCTCGGCCGTGAAAGAGCTCTCCGGATCGTCTGCCAGCGGTGGTGGCGGTGGTCGCGCGCCGCCGCCGCTGCGGGATGTGGAGGCGGAAGCGGGACGGGATGCACGCGGCGCAAGCGAGGTGGACAGGGTTAGCGGGTGCGGTGCTGCATTGCCGCTGGCGCTGGCGCTGTCACTGCCAGAACTGGATGGCGGCCCCGGAGACGGTCCACCACCGGGGCTGGCAGAAGCGGCAGGCACACCAGTCCCGAACGGCGGCGGTTGCGGCGGTGGTAACGGGGCGGACATTCGGATGTGTGAAGGAAGAGAAGAGAGAGATGTGAGGAGACAACGAGAGGAGACAATGGGGTGTTGTCGATGGGAATGGGGAAGGGGACGGGGTGGAACCTCTGAGCTGGGGATTCCGGAGCGGGCCGGGGGGGAGGAAGAAACGGCCCGTATGTCTTTGGTTGCTTGAAGGTTCCGGCAAGTGGGGGAGAAGGGGATGGGATCGGGGATTGTGACCTGGGTAATGGGAAGAGCGCCGCAAGCCAAAGGGTTGTGAAAGCAGCTGGGAAATAGTGTTTGGCGTAAAAGATGGCAAGATAAGTCTTTTTGCTTCGTGTATATAATATGCAGAGATCTCTGCCTGCGTCTGGAGCTCCGTGCGTCGCCAAGGTAAGATACAACAGAGGCAAGGAGCTTCCCGGTCTCGGAAGCTCCTTCCCCTCTGCTCTCTCTGTTCCGCACAAATCTCAGAGGGGGAAGGAGGGCGTCTCTGCAGTTCGTGCGTCGCACAAAACTGGAGAGTGACGGGGCGGCGATTTGTTCCTGGATCGGCAAGGGCGAGGTGGATAAGACCGCGCGGGCCCGTCCACAGCAGCGGGTCGAAGCGAGGGCCAGATGAGGAAGGAACAGGCGGAAGCGGTCATCGATCCGTGTCGATCGTCCGTCTTCGTCTCTCCAGCGTGTCTCCTAATATTCTTTCTTTGCCCCTGGTGGCACTAGGGTGTGTTTTTGAGTTCGTTTGTGTTGAGAAGGAAAGAGCGGGTTTGGGGATCATATGCGATAGAGCAATATGCGCCGCGTGAAGACAAGGGCGCGGCGATTCGCTGATGCTACGCTCTTTGTGCTAGTGCTTGCAAGTCGCCGGTTGGGGCTGCTTTCTGTGGATGTGATTGGCCCGCTCGGGGTGTCAATGGGCGTTCCTTCCGTATCGTTGGGGAACAGCCTCTGTTGGAGAATTAACAGTGCTGGACTGGAGATATTGCTAGCGATTGATATAAAAGGAAGATCAACGCAACGAAAGGTACAGACAGGAATTAGACGGGAAATATGTACTTGAAATAATGCAGCGAGACAAAACAAGGACTCTTCAAACAGGGCGGGGTGAAAGTGGTCCTGGAACTATCCATCACATGATGTGCGCCAGTCGTACAGACAGTGAGAAACGGAAACAAAAGGAAAAGGACAGGAAAAAAGAAAATCTCTCAGCTGGTAAAAATAGGGTCTTTCTACGACCCATACATGGTTCGTGTGATGGTACAAGACATCCTCAGCTGGCCATTTGTTTCTTGTCCTCGGCTGTGCAACTTGAAAAGCTCAACAAAATAAAACAAGATGACGGAGAAGGATTTCCCCTTGGGCCCGATCCAGAGGCATCTAAAGCAGAAAAAGAGGGACACAGAAGCAAGTGGCTGTATTCTTCACTGTATTGGTATTTCCTTTGGCGGGGATGACGGCCTTATTTACCTATTGTAGTTGTCTCCATAGTCTTCATCTCAGCAGTTTTTCTTGTCAGTATATGTAAGATACATCCCTCTTCCGCCGAATTCGTTCAGGTGCCGAACTCGGGGTTGACCGAGGTACGCTCCAAGACACCTCTCACCAAAGGTTACACAGAGGAGTGGCCCCATGAAACGCTGCTTCTCCATGCTGTTCCATATTTGCGTACCATGCAAGCTAAAAATAAAAGAAGGGGGTTTTGACAGAAACAGCAAGAGAGAAGTATTGTATATAGTATGTAAAAGTCTTTATTCTTTGTTTTTTTTCTATATTCGGTGTAAACCAGAAAGGGGACGAGTTTTGGCCATGAGAAAGAATACAAAAGAAAAAAAGAAGGACGGGGGAAAAACACAATCTAGAAGAGCAAGAGAGGAACGCATGAAAAAATACAAAGCAAAGTAGAAAGATCAGAAAACAAAGATTGCTTTCAAGCGAGGAGAACGGAGACAGACCATCCACCAAAGAAGGACAAAACAAAGCAGAGCGCAGTCGCCGTTGGCCAGAAAAGGGAGCAAAAAAGAGAAAACACGCCATTCCATTTGCCGACTCAAACTCCTTTGGGGAAAACGATACAAAAAAGCAAACCTCTTCTCCGCCATATTGCGCGGTCTCCGATGTAGTAGAAACGACATCAAAATCAGAAACCAGATCGTCCGAAAGCCCCTCCGTCTTTTCTCCGCGAAAAAAAAAACAAAAACAAAACAACACCGTATTTTGGCATGCACCATGCACCTAGCTTTCCCACCTTCATTCGCACTGTTGCAAGAGCCGTAACAAAACAAAAGCAAGAAAAGCCAATAAGACTTGAGGGAAAATGCAAAGGCAGAATTAAACAAAAAAAAGTGTCGTAGAAGCACTCTTCACATCCAAAAGCGTCTTAAACGGTTTTTATGAAAAGGACAGATATAAAGTTGAATGAGTACCCAAAGCCTGCTGGATGAAACCGCAGTAAGAGAAGAAAAAATGCCTACTAGAAGCTCCCCGAGTCGTCGTATCTTCGTCATGATCCTGCATGTGAACAACGTGAATAACGTGGATTGTATGGTTGTGGTAGTAGTAGCAGGTAGTATACACGCCCTCGATCGGCTCGGCGTCTCCTTTGATCTGTCGGCCGACAGCGGCTCAAATCAACATGTCAAGTTCGAGCTCAAAGGTAGATCGAGTTAAATGAACCTGAAGTAGGTTCCCCAATCAGCGGCTCGTCGACATGATAAATCGGAATGCGACCGGTCTTGGCCGCCCCCGAGGCGCACAAGTGGTGGCAGCGACGCGTAGAGACGCGTAGAGACGTCGCAGTCGAGGGTCTTATCAACAGAAATTTACGGGTGGCGTCGTATTATTGAGTTGGTGGTGGTTGGTAAGGCGGAAACGTTCGTATTCGCAAGTATTGGCCTCATCTGAAATTGATTACAGCGAGCTACGGAAGTTAGTACACGATGAGACAAGTACGAAAGAAACTGGGGAAACATGCAGCGCAAAAGACTCACTCTATTGTTGACGCCGTATGCCAGTTTCTGGCCGGTCGTGTCCCAGCACAAACAATGCGTGTCTTCTTCTTCGTTCTCGCTATTGGCCTTGGGACTCAGCCACCCGGGGTGCGGTGTCCTCCGCCAGCTAGCCCGTGGGATCGCGTGGTCGCCGACCTTCCAGATAAGAATCCGGTCAGGTGTTGCGCCGGCAATAAACGCTCCGTCTGGCGTGAACGAAAGAGCCACGACAGGCAGGTCCATTGTCATCGAGCACTTCGGCTTGCTGTCGGGAATTCGCGCATTCCATATAGAAATGGCACCGTCCTCACCTCCGGAAGCAAGCAGTCTCTCGTCATCGGGTCCCGCCGACTGCAACGGCTGCCATGCAAGAGAAGTGATCAGGCCGATGTGAGCAGAGATGGTGCGTCTTTCGCCAGATTCATCCCAGAGCTGCGGGAAAGTTAGCAAGATTCAAATGGGAATCACAGGATACTCTCAAAGAGACACTGGGTGAAGACCTACGTCGACAGCGCCCTTTTCGCTGGCTGTTGCCGCCAGTTTGGACCGCCAATCATACTGGATTTGCACAAACCCGTCATCCTTTTTCGTGTTGAACGCCCTGGCCATGGCGATACCGCTTTCCGTCAGCCGGAAGGCAGCGAGAAGGTCGCCGCCGCACAGCAAAAACTCGGTCTCGCTCGTCCAGGCTGCGTCAAGAGGGTCGGCAGTCAGATCGTGGTTCTGCAACAGATATGACGCCGTGCTAGAGGTCACCGCCGAGAAAACAGTGACAAGCGTGCCGCCGTTCTCTGGTGCAATGCCCAGGATAGAGGCCCCGTTTGGATTCCAGCGCAGCTTGATCACGGGCGGTTCGCGCACGTTGTACCTCAGCAGGGACGTGCCATCGGGGGCCCAGATGCTAACGCGGGCCTTGTTGCCAGACTCCGTTGCAAGGGCGATGGTGGTGCCGTTGGGGTTCCAGGCCATAGCCGTGACGGTTGACGTTTGCGAACCGTCCTCGTCAACGAGGTCTTTGTAGGGCTTGCTAACTCCGTTCACGTGCTCGGTCACGGGATCTGAAGATGCGGTGGCACGCGAGATGGTCCAAATGCGGGCTAGCGCATCTGTTCCGGCAGCCGCCAAAACCGACGGGTTGCTTGGGTTCCACTCGCAATGCAGGACAATGGGGTTTTCGTGGCCGGGCTGCTGCGACTCCGCTATGCTGTCGTCGCCCGCCACCAGGTCGGGTGCCAGCCGCAGAAAAGTCGTCTCTGGTGCAAGCTCCTCGACTTTATCGACCTGCGTACCCTGCTCTGGCCCGTCTGTCCGTGGTACGGGCGTTGGCGCAGGCTCGCGTTCCATTGGCGACGGATAAGCATGCTGGTTTTCGCTGTTGTCAATGTCCATAGGCGTGGGCGGAGCGGCGTCAACGCCGCCTGTCGCGGCATCGTAGCCATTGCTGAGCCTGGGCTTCTTGGCCGGCGACCCGTTTTGCAGCGGCTGCTGCTTGTTGTCGATCTGCCGCTTGCGCGTGCTGTCCGCCTCTTCGTTAACCAATGGCGCAGGGGCAGCGACGGCGGCGGCGGCGGCGACGACGGCGGCGGCGGTGGTGGTGGCGGAAGCGACAACGGCGGCGGGCGTGGCCTCCACTGCAGTCTCTTCCCGGTCTTCCTCCTTATGGGATGGTGGTGGCTGCGTGACAAGCGGGCCAAAGACGCCCAACGGCTGCACCGCAGTTTCTGTTGTCTACAGAGTGTGAGAGGCGTGCACAATCCAAATGGCGACGAGACGACGATTGGGGGAAGGAGGCGGGTCTCGTTCTTCTATCGCGCGCGACAATTGGAGAAGGTGGAGAGTTCGCGCGCGCGGGCCAAAAAAGCGTTCTTGGCTTATCCTCTTCCTCCTGCTCCGATGGGCACATACCTGTGGCTTTGGCGATGAGAAGTCTCTCTCGAGCGAGTAGTAGAGCAAACCTCGATTCAGGACCGAAACCAGCGCATGGCTCTTGACATGTGGCGCAAACTCGAAATGGCGGTGGGGTTCTGGTATGTGCCATTCTTTCTGGAATTTGGCTGCTGTCTCGCGATAATCTGTGGCGGTCAGTCGTTGTGCGTGGTGCAGGCGGGGGATAGGGTGAGGCTGAAGGTGAGAGCAGACACGAGGGTAGCTATGAGGGTGAGATTGGGACGCGAGGGGATAAACAAGGCAAGAAACAAAGAAGCGGAGAGGGGGTTGCGAATGGGGAGCAAGGGGGCTTAATGAAGGGATCAGAGCCGACAAGAAAAGAAAGTCACATACTCCCTTCAAGAAGGTATCTGTTGGGTCGAGCGCGTTAGCAAGATGCTCCTGTTGTGGTGAGAGCGAGGTGGAGGGTGAGATGCAGAAACCGAGAATGAAGCAAAGTGGCAAAAACGGTTTAGGGCAGAGCTGGGGTTGAGAAGCACGCGCGGCGCAGGCCACGACGCGAGACGAAGGAACAGAAAAGTGAAGCCAGACAGGGCGGGCAAGCAAGCGAGCACGAGCACGGCCACGGGGAACGGGTAGACCAACCTCCAGACGAGGAAATTGACTCGGTCCGAGTCGATGAACTCCTTCATGGCGGCGGCAGGCTGGCGGCAGCCAGGGAGCGAGAGGGGGGGCAGAAGACGGTAAGGAACGGACGACTGCCGTGGGGAGAGGGTGCCGAGAAAAGAGAACCAGAGCCCAAGAGAACGGAGCTGGCGGAAGGGACGAGGACGGCGAGCGAAAGACAGCGGTGGTTGAAGGTTGAGGCAAGCTGAGGTAAGTTCCGTCGCGATTTCTGCGACCTTGAAATTCGGAGACGAGGAGAAAAGGGCGGGTGTCCGAATGGGACGAATGAAGAATTCGGACCTTGAAAGGGGGGTGGCGCCGCAGAGGGAGAACAAGCAGGGAGGCGGCCGCAAGCACGACAGAGCCAAAAGAGAAGAAAAGATTAAGAATAGAAGATTACGAAGATCTGCGAGAAAACAGAACGAGACTGCGCGTGTGGTCGACACGCAAGAAGGCGGGCGGATGTATTGGAAAGTGTTGATGTATGGGGAAAGAGCGAAGGGGAGAAGAAAGGGAGCAGAAGAGGGTAGGAGCCACGGAGAGCGCGAAAAGAAAAAAAAATTAGTGGACGGAACCCGCCTACTCACGATGGCGGTAGCTGGTAGCGGCGGCAGCGAGAATCAATGTTCGATGCATGGAGAGGACGTTGTTTTTAGGCGACCTGGACGCCGGGGGGTGGCAGACACACAGAAACAAGAGCGAGCGACGGCGAGGCGGCGAGATGGGAGGGAAGGCAGGACAGGGGACTGTCCTGGTAGGGAAGGAAGGGGCGTGTGGGTGTGGTGAGTTAGTGATGGGAGGGGTGGGGGGAGCCAGGGAAAAGCAAAGACAGGAAGGAACGCCAAACACGCAACAGGAGCAACAGGAGCAACAAGAGCGGCGCCGTGTTCAGGCTTCTGCGGTAGGGCCAGGCTTTGGGGCCGGCAGCTTTTGATTGGCGGGTAGGGGTACGCAGCGTGACTGCTGTGCCATGCTAGATCTGCGCGTACCGCTACAACAACAGCAAGATACGCTACTCCAGACAGAGCCCGCCCAGAAGGCAACCGATAGGTTCTCTTCGGGATAGCGCACAATCTTACGGAGGCAGGTGCAACACGCGCGCTGGTACCCCGTGGAGCGAGGGACCTTGTCACACGGAAGTACACTTTGTGTGCGCGCACACCCAGCGAGTACCGCCTGTTTCTGCAGGTGGCAGCGCCTGGGCGAAACGGGAAAAGAAGGGTTTGGATGCCATTCGCCATCCCATTGGCGGCGATCCAGATTAGAGACCCCTCCCGTCTCTTCCATGATGCCGTGTTTAAGTCTGCAGCACAGCGATCTGGGCGAGCGATCGCTGAGAGTGCGCTGAGGCTCTCCGCGAGTCTGTCCCTCTCGGACTCTCGGCCTCTCGTCGCGATGGCAAAATACAGCGACACTGCGAAACGCCCGCAAGAAGCAAGAGGAACTAGAAAAAGAAAGAAAGAAAAACAGGCCCAGTGCCTGGAGCGGGTCCGGCGAATGATCGCCCGTCCGGGCAGGCCAATGCAAAATTGGCCTCTGCACCCGTCGTGTGGCCCCGTCTCGAATGCTCAACCATTGCCTGCGAGGTCTTGGATCCCTCTCCCTCTCTCAGCCCCGGCTGGCGACTCGCATCTGCGAGGAACCACGAGCAATACAGGTAAGATACGAGTACGAGCAATGCCATCACATCACGCCGCTTTCCTGTACGAAGCACGGAATGTGCTGCATCGAAGGACGGGGGCCAAAAGGGAAGGATCCCCTTTTCTCCTTTGTTCCCGCAACTTGGCGTTTTGCTGACTTGCTGGGGCTGAGCCGGGGGGATGGTCGTATTGGTAGTGTTGGAGACCCGTCTTCAGTGTTTGGCCTGGGTGGAACCCGAAAGAGGGTAGGGGACAGGCCAGAAGACCAGATTAAGATAGGGATGGAGAACGAGCAGTAACCACGAGCACTACTTGTACGGAGTAGGCTGGTGCCTTACATTTCGGCTTTCGCCTTCAGGGTGGCAGAGGCCGTTTGATGCTGCTGCCCCAGGAACGCATGCGTCTGCGGGCAGTGGAACGGAATGATAATTCCTGCCCATACTCGCAGCGTGGAGAAAGACAAATACCTTGCTTTCGCTCGCACCGGATGTGCGGCGGTCGTGGCGCTGGAGGTGTGTGTGGCAACCCGGGGCATGCTTCCTCTTCCCTTTTTTCCTCTTCCCTCTCTTTCTTCTCTTCTTATTTTCTTCTTTTTCCTTTCTTGTTCCGGATTGGAGGGAAGCGGCCGGCGCTGATTGGCCCGCACCGTTCTGACATGCCTCACAATTAAATGCCAAAATAGAAGGGAAACAACTAAAAAGGGAATAAAAAGAACAGGAAACAGCCCGATGGCCCATGTTTCAGGGGTGGCTGGGTCACATCAAATAGGCACGCACGAAAGTACCTCCGCACTCTGTGCCTCCGCAGAGCTACATTGCGCACAATCCCGAATATATAACCAACCCCATGCCGCCCTCTTTTGGCGCACGCGCAGTGTCCGATGGTATCTGACATGCTGGATCAATATGTGCGCACAGCTTTACCCGCACGTACTCCGTACGACCAGCGTGTTCAGGAGGGCAGACAGGAGGCAGACCCTCACCGACGGTTCGGAAAGCGCAGACGGGGCTGCCAGGCAGCCACGGGGCAGGAAGAAGAGAAGAAAGGAAAAAGGAAGGAAGAAAGGTGGCAGAAAATAAGATGCGACCACACGAACAAGGAGGCACCCTGATCTTGCGGTCAGGCGCTTCTCGTCTCGGCAAAGCAGAGAGGCCTGCGGGAAGGGAAAAGAGCGGGCATTCACTCAGAAGGCAAAAACAGGGTGTGGTGCAGGTCCGGAGCATGGATGGCTCGCGTACGGCGTCCTGCTGGTGATGCGCTGGCTCCAAAAAGGGGGGAGGGAAAATGCAGCAAAGCACAACAACAGCAACGAGTCAAATAGTGCACATTAAACAAGAGTGGGGCCGAGCCACCCCTGTTCCTTCCGACTCCGTACAAGTACTCCGTAACGCTCTCTTCGCAGCGCACTACGACGTCCACCATGCGCTAGAGCCACACTTACGGCATTGGCTGGGGATGGGCAGGGGACGGGCAGGGGATTGGGCAGCCTGGCTCGGCCTGAGCCTGGACTGTGAGCAGATGGATGACAGGCGCCCTTCCGGTTTTTCAGTTTTCCAGTTCTCCCCCAATGGTGCGCCCGCTATTCATTAGTGCGTGCCCTGGTGGAGAGACGGTTGCGTCTGGGACACCCGTGCCGAGGAAACGAGGGCGGCCTTGCTTGCTGACCCGCCCACACGAGCGCAGGCACAGATTTAAGGCCAGCGAGCCGGCCAGAGGCGTGGCTGAGTGTGAAAAACCGGCGGATTCGAGGTGGGTTTCGTGATCGCCACGGGCATCCAGGCAGTGACTTTGACTCCGTCTGGCCCGTCTCCACGACCTGCCCATCGCAGCCAAACCAGACACGCCGACAGCCGTCGTCGTTCTCTTTCTGTAGACTCCAAACATGCCTGGCCTGCTGTTGACAAGAAACGCGCCGTCCAGGGCGCATCTTCGCCCGCGTCGAGCAAAGGCTGCCCAAGCGGCGGCACGCACAAAGGTGAGTCGGTGGGCGGGAAACACCGGATTCTGCGCCCTCCCTTCCCCTCCTAAAGCATTTGCTTCCGTTGGTTCTTTCCCGCCATCATTTAGTTCGTTGGCTGCGCCGTTTCTCCCCCATTGCTCAGTTGCGTGCGACGTTGTAGCGCTGCGTGCGTAAGTACGAGTACGGAGTGAAGCCGAGCATGGCCCGTGCGTCTTCAAGAAAAGCTGCCCTGCCACTGCAGGAACGAGTCGGCTGGTGCCAAAAAAACTGGCGACAGCAGAGCGCGCTACTTTGGCGATTGCCGGTCGCCCACCAAAACAGCAAGTCACGGGCTAACGCCAAATCGACACTGCCTCTCGCGCATTGTTAGTCAGCATTCAAGGCACGCAACGCCTCAGTTGCTGGCTGCAGCCCCCTTTCTCCACCTATTAGGCAGTCGCTCAGGTGCATGGTGCTTCAATGCCTAAGGCGCCAACTCCTTTCTTGGTGGGCCCGCTTTTTGCTCTCACACCAAGCTCGGAGACTTCGCTGCCGTTTCTCGAACATCGCCTCTCTCCTTTTGGCGTTCGCACCGATCCAAGCAAGCTCTCCGCCACCATCGTCGCATGTCCTAGCTCTCACTGCGCGTCTTGCAAGCTCGCCCATCAAGGACATCGAACTGACGACGGATTCATGGGCCTTTGCTGTTCGGTTTCCTAGCAACCCCGGCCGCCTCCCTTCCACCCCCCTTCTCTCCTTTCTTCCCTTCCTCCTCCATCTCTCGCCATGCCTCCGCGGCTCAACATCCCGCCGGTGACGCGCATCACCTTGGTCGTTCTCCTCCTCCAGTCCTTCCTCAGCGCCGCGATCCGATACCGCCAGTGGACGGCACAGTCGCACATCGTCATCCCGTACCTCAACCTGATCCCGCAGCTGTCCATCATCTACCCATGGACGTTCTTCACCACCACGTTCGTTGAGAGCAACATCTTCACGCTAGGCATTGCCTGCGTCACACTGTACCAGGGTGGCCGCTATCTGGAACGCGCCTGGTCCTCGCGCGAGTTTGCGAAATATCTGCTCGTCGCCAGCCTCATCCCGAACGTCTTGACCTTTGCCGTTCTTGTCCTGCTCTTCTCGCTCACCCACGACGTGAACTGGACGTACGTCTCCTTTGATGTCCCCCTTTCCACTCGCTCTCGGCTCATGCTAACTCGTATGCCTCCTCCAGGCTGACCTCCGTCGCCGGCACCATCCCGCTGCAGATTTCCTTCCTTGTGGCCTTCAGCCAGCTTGTCCCCGCCCACACCGTCACGCTCTTCCGCGGCATCGTGTCCCTGCGCGTGCCGCGCTTCCCCCTTCTCTACCTCGCCACCGTGCTGGTCCTGTCGCTGACGCCGCTGCTGACCGCCGCCTCGACGCTCTTGGCCGTCTTCGGCTTCTTCACCAGCTGGACCTACCTGCGCTTCTACAAGTCCGTCTTTCCCGACCTCGACTCGTCGCAGGCGCCCTCGCTGCGCGGCGACGCCAGCGAGACGTTTGCCGTGTCCGAGTTCTTCCCGGCCCCGGTGAAGCCCATCGTGGCCGCCATTGCCGACGCCGTCTTTAGCGTGCTCGTCGCCGTGCGCATTTGCACGCCCTTCTCGGCCGCCGACATCTCGGCGCGCGCCGCCGCAGCCGCCGGCGGCGATAACTACCTGCACGGCCGCGGCGGTGCGCGCGCCGAGGCCGAGCGGCGACGAGCG
>WNYD01000147.1:0-41162 GCA_021396205.1 Sporothrix brunneoviolacea
CGGGCCCGTCCATCATGTCCATGTTGGCGGCGTGCATGGCGCCGACGGCCAGCATGGCGTCGCGCAGGTAGGCGGCCGGGCCGAGGCGGCCGAGCTGCCGGAGGTCGTCCTGCACGGCGGCGGCGGCCTTGCCGGTGAAGTCGTTGCGGCGCACAAACGCGTAGAAGTGGTGCAGGTAGTAGGCCGTGGGGTCGGCGGAGAGGCCGGCCAAGCTGCCGCCCGCACGGTCCATCCAGGAGGCGGCAGCGGCAGCGGGCGCACCAGGACGCAGCGCCACCACGGTGGTCGTCGGCGACGCTGGCCGCGCACCGACGTTCATCTTCTTACCCGGCTTGCCGGTCCACGACGACTCGACAATCACAGGCGCGGCGGCATTCTGGACCGCCGGGTACTTGCAGGTCAGGCCGCGGCGGGCGCATGCGCTGCACGGCTGCTGGCTGGAGCACTGATGGGGGGTGTGCATTAGAGTGTGTGTCTGTGCATTTGCTGTGTCCAGAAGGGTCTGTGACCTACCTTGAGATGGCTAACAGCGCATGCCAGGCATCGCGAGCGCTTCTTGCGGCCGTCGAACGGGCCCAGCAGCATGGTTCAAACCGAGGAGGGCGAGGCTGCAAAGGGAGGACGAAACTGGACAAGTGTGCAGGATCCTAGAGGACAGGAGGAGGAAAGCAATAATATCCTCGTATTGGCAGGCAAGCAAGCAGGCAAGTGAAAGCAGGCACGGAGAATTACGAGTAGAAGGGGAGAGAGTGTGTGGAAACGCGTGGCATTGGTCCGGCCGTCGACTCCAGGCCCCGGTTATCGGCAGCTCGGCCTAGGCCAAAACAAGAAGCTTAGGTGAAGTTTGGCGGAGAAAGCTGCTGCTAGGGCTGATGCCGGGCGAAGTTTTATCAATCTTATCTCGCATGCACGCAAGGCGGGCGGCCGTCCCCAGTCTGCATGAGCGTTGCGTGTCTGTTCTCTTCGGCAGTCGTCCAATGTGTTAGCCCATCCAGGGGCTGCATCAGTAGCCGTAAGATGGAAAGGGACTGAAGACTGCAACAAGCGATATTGATGCAGACAGATTGCAGGCCAAGACATTCTGTGGCAAAATTGGCAACGGAAGGGCTGTGATGCCACGAAGGGAAAGCGATTTCGGAGGGGATCAGGATCATCACGAGCGTGGATGCAGAAGAAAGACAGCCAGGGGTCGTCTATTGTACGATTATCTCGAACACCGGTCTCTATGGCCTAGCTTTTCGTCTCCGTAGCTCGGCCCGCTGCCCTGCCCACTGCGCACCCAGCAGCAGCGCCGAGACGCCCGCAAACCCCAGAAACACAAACAGGCCGCTCGTCTCGATGGCAATGTACAGCCGGCTGCGGTAGCGCAGCAGCGCGTACATGGTCTCCGCGGCGAGCGCGAGCGCCAGCAGGACGCCCGGCTGGCGGTGCCGGACGGTCCGCACGAAGCCGCTCTCGGCGACGAGCGGGAGCAGGCCCGCCGCCGGGTACACCGCCAGCTGCAGCCACGCGAGGAGGGCGGCGGACGGCCAGTGGTCAGACAGAATGCGCCGGAGGAGGGCCGGGTTGCGCTTGGCTGCCGAAAAGAGGAGCGCCCAGCCGGCATAGCCGAGCACGAGCGTCGCAGACGCCTGCGCGAGGGCGAACTCGACGCACGAGAACAGCCACACGAGGAAGACGACGGCGGCCACGTCCTTGGCGCGGCGGACCAGCGTGCGGGCGACGGCAGCCCTGGTGGCCGAGGAGGTCGCGATGATGCCCCGGAGTGTGCTGTCCGCCCTCTGCACCAGGACCGCATCGTCGGCTGCGAGGAAGAGCGAGGCGCAGCCGCCCGCCAGGACGTCCCAGACGCGCTTCTGCACGGCGCTCGAGATCAGCTGCAGGGGTAGACCCGTCAGCGAACCACCACCACCGAACAAGCCGCCGCCGCTGCCGCCCTCCGCAGCGGCCAGCGCGCCCTCGAGGAACACGTCGGGCCGCGCCAGCGCCAATCGCCAGTCCTCGTCCGGCTGCGGCAATAGGAAAAACCCGGCCCCGGCGTGGCCGAACCAGAGCGTGCGGCGGGCGTGGTTGAAGACGACGGCGGCGGCAAAGTAGGGAACGGCCGAGCGGGCGGTGCCGCTCCGGAAGGCGGACAGCTTGAGAACGGCCCACGCGTGAGCAAGGATGCCGTTGCGATGGCTGCTGGCCGTCACCAGGGCCTTCGTCAGCTCGCTGCCGGCGGCATCGCGCCGCGGTGCAAGCAATCCGTGAGCCAAGTCGTAGACACGCTGGCCCACGCTGCTGCCGAGCGGCGGAAGGCCAACGCCAGTGATGACGACAGCTGGAACAGAGAAAAACGAAGAAAAAGACGACGGCGGCGCCAGGCGTATTTGCGCGATGCTGCCTTCTGCGGGTGCGGCGCTGCTGCTGGTTTTGGCGGACGCGGCTGTTCTTTGCGCGGGAATCTCGTCGGATGCGGCGGCGACCTGCCATCGGCGAATTCGCCTCCGAGCTCGGTCGGACACCTTGGGGTCTTCCATTCTACCGCGACACTCTCGGTTTCTTTGCGAATGCGATAGTCGAAGTTGCGCCGCGCAGGGAGAACCGGCCGGGGGACACGATGTCGAAGTATGCCACGTTCCGGCTCAAAGCCAATTCTCGACGCTGATTGGTCGGCTGCCAACCACATTCCCCAGACTTGCATCACAACAGCCTATTTTTCAACGAACAATGAAAAGGACCATGCAAGAAAAGAGAGTCACGAGTTAATACCCCGTATATTCCAATGTATTGGAGAGTTGGTTACTACCTATGCAATTTTGTTTTTTTGTACATGCTACACAGCTAACGCGGCCAGAACCCTATTGTCTGGTAGTCCCTCCCAAGCGAAAAAAAAGAAGAAAACATGAAATGAGAACAACAATCTTGCAGTAAAACAATGCGAGCCGCGAGCCGTCCATAATATTCCCCTTTCTGTTTTGCAATGGAAAGACAAACGCCGGTAGAACAATTCTCAGGAAGAAGTCGATAAGAACACACCGGAACAGAAAAACCAAATCAAAATCCAGAGGAACACCTAAAGCCAAATGCAGTTCTCAGCCTTCTCTTAGGGCATCCTTGTCGAATAGCGTACTGATACCGCTGTAAACATCGAAAGAAAAAAAACAGATAGGTAAAATAAAACAATGCCAATAGCCCATTCGTTGGGAATATAGCAGAAAAAAAGTTGAAAGTACGGAGCGCACACAATGTAGAAGAAACACCAGAACGGAAACAGCCCGCCGTCTCTTCCAAAGAGCACAGGCCGGAGACTAATGCGTCATCTCCCAGACAATGTGTGCCAGCGGCGATGTTTTGCGCCGTATAGAGTGTCAACCCCGTCGACGTTGTCCTTGGACGTATTCGTGTCAACGCCTTCCTTGGCCGACAAGCTCACGGTGCGAGACCACTAGCCCGCTCGGGTCCGTAAGCTTGTCACCCGTCCAAGACCAAGCCACTTCTTGCGCGGCCCACCTGCGCCGGCATCTTGCGGCTGCATCTGCACAGATACCTGTACCGATTGCGTCGAGGCCGGCGTCGTCGGAGTTGGTACAGTAGAAGCGTCTTTCGCCGGCGAGGAAAGCGGTGCCACAGATGACGTGTCCGCAATGGCCACGGCATTCTCACCAGGTCCACCTGCCGAGCCAGAACCCGAGTCCACGCTTCCACGAAGCGGGTTTCTTGGGTTGCGCAGGATGGGCGGGGGCGTCGAGCTGGCACCCGTCATTTCGTCGTCCAGCTCGCTTCGCCGGACTCGCGACGGCATGCCGATTGCACACGACGGCGCATTCTTCGCCGCGGCCGCGGCCGCAGAGGTCGTTTCGGTCGGCGGCGCTGGTGTAGGCGCATTCGCCGAGGCGGTGGCTGCCGCAGCCGAATTCGTTTCGTGGGATCCAGACCGGCGGAAGAGGCTCATCACGCGATTGCGGGAAGCAGGGTTGGAACCTGAGGCCGGCGGGTAGTGGCGTTGTTTCTGTAGAACCGCCTGCTCTTGCTGCGCAGGTGCAGCAGACTGGGCCTGGGCTTGGGCGTGGCTGTCTTGGCTACCGCTCCGGGTCATGGTAGTCGCACCACTGCCCGTGCCTGTGCCAGCCCTAGTTGGAGATTTGCGGCTGTTCTTGCCGTTGGGGGTAGCCGAGATGCCGAGAGACGGGGTTCCGGGAGCAGTTCCGTGGCGCGAACCGCTTCGGGACGAGCTGCCGTGCCCCGTCTGAGCGTGCAAGCTCGAACGCCTGTGTGGTGGCGGAGGCGGGCCAGCGGGTATACCGTTACCATAGGGTAGAGGCGAGGCAAGCAGTCCACTGGGACCAAAAATGCCCGCGGCAGGTGTCGGAAGAGAGTCGCCGAGCGCGTCCAAAGCCTGAGCCAGCGGCGCCGAGCCTTGGTATCCCTGGCCGCCAAGCGACCCAAACATGGCCGTGGTTGCCCACCCGTTTGACGTCGTCGGGAAGCTAAAGAGATCGGGGGACACCCGTCCGTTCTTGCGACCCCTGCTTCTCGTAGGCGCCGGGGCCTGGCCAGTTGGACGAAGACTCTCTCGCAGCCAATAATCGTGCAGAGACGCAGAGTCGTTACCATCAATGTCCATGTCGTCGTCTGAGCTTTCGGAGTCGCCCCAGCCACTGCCGCGGCCGTGGTGAGAAATGGTGGTTTCGTCGGCAGAGCGAGGACGGGGCGGAATATGCAGGCGGCTGTCGAAGTAGCTGCTTCGGCCGCCAATTTCATGGCGCCGGCTATTGAAGGCGGAGGTTGAAGGCGGGTGCATGACGGGAACGTTGTCGACAAAGGACTCCAACGCCGACAGTCGCTTCTCGCCACTGCTGGACCGTGAGACGTTCGCTTCCGACAGCGCTAGATAGCTCCGGTCGTTCGAGGCGTCCCTCTCTTGCGAGAGCGTGTCATTTGAGTTCTTATACCGGCGGAGGGTCGAGGTCGAGATAGTATCAGGGGTGGGTGGCAGGTTATGGGGGCCGTTCAAGTCGCGAGAAAACGGCGCGTCGGTGCGCACTCTGCGCAAGGCATCTTTCTTTTCTTGTTTGGCGTAGGATTTTCCCAGTTCGTGCTCTCGCAGATGCCGCGCCAGGGACTCGATCTCGCCGCGCTCTTCTTGGCTGACGGGCCGCGATGCATCGTTCATCGCTTGCAAGGACTTCTCCATCTTCTCGAGGCGCTGCAGAGGCGAGTTCGTGCCAAGGAAATCGGTCAGCGAGTTGAAGGCCGCAAGGCTGTTGTTATTCATGCGAGTACTTGAATTCGACTGCTTTTTCGTTGGTGTGGACGAGGTAAGCGATCGAGACGAGCCTCCTGCTGTTGGTGGTGGTGCGGTGGAAGCAAGGGCGTGGGCGACAACGGCCGCAGCAGAACCGTTGGAGTCGTCAATGTTGAGAAGGGGTTCAGGGATACTCCTTGGAATGTCCGGAACACAGGCGACGGGGGACATGGGCCGCTGATGGGTCGGTGCAGACACAACATTGGTCGGAGTCTCCCTCTGTTTGCCGTAGATGCTGAGGAAGGAGCTCTCGCTCAGGACGCTGAGAGTCGGGCTCGCCATGCGGTTAACAGCGTCCCGAGGGTCGACGTCGAGGTTGTCCTCGGACATGCGCGGCAGGCTCACGAGGCTGCCACCACGCGTGGTGAGGTAAACGTTGCGCAGATTCTCCGTCAGTTCACTGCGCTCAGAAATAAAGCTCGGCATGCGATTGATGGTGTGGATGTCTTCGCCCTTCGTCCTCGCTTTCGGTGTGTCGTCAAACGAAGTGGCCGAATCTGTGCCCACGTTGTTGAGCGCTGTTGACAGGGCATGCCGTAGTCTAGCGTCGGTTGCAAAGAACTGGTCCTTTTCGGCTCGCTGCATCATCTCGCGCTCGCGTAGGAGCTCTTCCAGGCGGGCTTCAAGGGAAACAATCATGGCAACTGCCTCCTCGACCGCCTTGTCGCGCATCTCCAACTCCGACATGAGCTTGTCGTTGATGTCTTCTAGCTCATGCTTTTCGGTTTCGAGGCTCTCACATCGCTCCTCTAGTGATGTCTGCTTCTCTCGCCGGTGGTAGAGCTCGAGCTTCAAGTCGAAATTTTGTTTGTGGAGAGTGGTCAAAGTCTGCGGACGATATAGGATTAGACACGGAAATTCAACAAAACCAGGTGACTGTCCATGGTACCGGGGCGGTCTTTTTTATACGTACCTGCTCCATTTCCTTCAAACCAACGCCGTTCTTCTTGCCAGCATCTAAGCGACCAGCGCTGGATTTGGGCCGGCTGATATCGAAAGGGGCTCTGGCGGGCGAGCTCTGCGTTGCGCGGAGATCCATTGATGAGGCCATCTTGTCGTTGCTCAACCTGCTTGAACACCGCTCACTTTCAACCTTTCTCTCCTTTAGCAGCTTCTCCTGCAGATAGCTCGACGTTGCAGTCAGAGACGGCTTAGAGTCGCTTGTCTTCAACTCTGTGGTAGACTCGTGCAGAGACCGGAACCGCGAGGAGTCGGTGCTGGTGCTCGGTGCCGGAGACGCTCTCTTGTTTGTGCTGTTTTGGAAACGGTGGACGAGATGTGAAGACGGCTGTGGCTGTTGCTGCTGCTGCTGCAGAGGGGGCTGCGGTGAAGGAGTCAAGTTCGACATTCGAGAGTCTGAGGCAGCGCCGGTGCTGGATCGAGAAGCGGCGCGGGTGTACGAAGGACGACGAGACCTTTCCCGCGAGCTGGGGAAGTTTGCAGATAAAGGCGTCTCCATGATGGGTGGCGAAGAGAAAAGGGGGGCCGTCAAAGGGGTTGCAGCGGGAGGCAAAGACTGTATCTTGGCCTGGCTCAGCTATCGACAGCTGAAGGATTGGTTGGCTGCCGCCGGGGTGGATTGCGTTGTCCGTTCCACCAACTTTCGTTCAGCGACGTATCTGATCGTTGAACGTCGTCAAACAGCAGCACGGTACTGCTGACGTCTCATGGGATCCTGGGCGAGTGCAGGTGGGCGGACACGGCAGGCGGTGAGAGATATGTCGTGTAATATCTCGCATGTATACGAGCGAAGCTGCAGGTCGAGTCAGGAGAGGGCGGGCATGTATGAGAGACAAAGACAGGCGGTAGAAAAGAAAAGGGGTCAAAAAAAAAGACAGAGGGGAGGAGAGTGGGTGAGATGCAGGGTGAGAAGAAACTAACAAACGTACCGGTTCCTCCAGATGGGCTACCGGGCATGCGGCAGCTGCATGGAAAGGGAGAAAACACGGGTAACAAGAACAAGGAGTCGGGATCTTGCCCGTGTCTGCGCAGCGAGGAAGGATGCAGAGAACAAGAACGAAAGACGGCGAGAAGAGGAAAAAGCAAGAAAACTAAAACACAGGGAGATGCAAGACCAAGTCCTTGGCTCCTGGTTGGCGTATGCGTGCTGCACGAGCAGGGTCAAACTGGCGCTATTATTATGGATAATGGAGGGCGGAAGCAGTGCCGGCGTTGGTAACTGCAAAGATGGGGGGGGCGGCCAGGGGTGGGAAACTAAAGAGGGACCGTTGTGACGGTGGACGTGCGACGGGTGTGAGGACGACGTGAGGGAAATGTGAGCGTGACGGCGAAGGCCCCGGTGAGCGCTGCGATGGCCTTGGTGGTTCCGTGGAGGGTCGTTCTGTGGGGTGGTATTGGCGATGCAATACGGCGTATTGGGTGTGGCGAATGGACCGCGGCGCGTGCGTCTGGAACTCTCTGCTGCGACAGGCGCGATGGCCGTTGGAAGGTGTCTCTACAACGTCAGAGAGCAGCTTAAACAATGGACCGATTCTCGTCTCCAGCAACACCCGATTCCTGGCCTGGAGCGAGGCGATCTGCGACAGATGCCGTGGATGCGAGTGGGATCCCTCGTCGTGAACGCGGCGATGGTCTGACTGCGTTGCTGAGGAAGGTCACGACGAAAGAAAACACGGCAGAAAGAAAGAGAAACCCCAGGACATTGAACCAGGAGAGTGCCATCAAATGTCTAATATTCGCGTTGCGTCGTTGTCGAGGGGGCGATGGGAGCGCGACGACGTGCCGGGCAACGCATTCCGCAGAGGAAATCGTCAAGAAACGACGCCACCAGAGGAGACAGAGACGGAGCTGTCTGCTGTCTCAGGCCGAGTTGGGCAGGAAAATCCGGCTGGCTGGCCAGATCCGACGAGTCAGAACTCTGTTCTCTGGCCTTGGTCTCTTCCTGTCTTTTCTTTTCGTTTCTCTTCTTCTCTCTTCTCTTCGTGTCTCTTCCTGGGTCTTCTGGTCTTTTGCCTCTTCGGTTCTTCTTCTCCAATTGTCTCACTAGCCGGCCGGGGCACCAGGGATCCTGCAGCAGCCGCAGGTAAGACAAGGCGAGACACGCAGGGAAAAGAAAGTGAATGGAGAGCCGATGTTCACGCAGAGTGGAGAGAGAGGACGCGAGGGAGAGGCGCCAATGCTGCGCAAAAGGCCTGGGCAGGAGAGAAGTCGAGAAACGCCGCGCCTGCTGTTGTGGTCTGCGACGCGACCCCCAAATCACACAACTGAGACAAGGGCCCGCCGTCTTGTGGGAGGGGACGGCCGAGAGCAATTTCCTCGCTAGGACGGGAGCTCCCATGCCCGTTTGCCTCTGCGCTTTCCCGTCTTTGCTCGTTCTGGCACTCGCTCTTTCCCCTTATTTCCCTGCCGGTGTGTCTGCCTTATTAGCGTCCTAGGAGAGCGGCAAGGCGCTAGTGACCGCTAGCCAAGGAGACCGCTAGCCAAGGAGACCGCTCTGCTCCGTACAACTACTACGCCGTAACTGGGGCAGGAACGACTCCTTGCCGGGCCCTGGGGCAGCAGCCGTGGAGCCAGGGATTTACCACTTCGTATTAGCATCCGCCCGTCGCCGTTTTAGCGCGTCTTCTTGCAGAGGGCTTGGGCTCTTTCCGTTTTCTTGCGGGACGCTCTAAAGAATAAGGCGTGCACGTAATCATAACTGCTCGCTAAAACATTCACATGTTATGCCTCTTCTTTTCGTATTTACTCCGTAATGAAGGGCTTGGAACTTCGGAGCGCTCGGGGCTTGCCGCATCGCCTATCACGATCGCGCCCGCGCAGTCCGCCGGCCAATGGTTGCCGCCGCTGCTGCCGTTGCTGCCCGATGCCGTCGGGCCTCTTTCTTGGGCCCGTTTATCCTTTTGTCTTTTTCACTTCGCTGCGCCTCCGTCGGCCGTCTCCTCTGCGACATGGGAACAACGCTTTCTGTAGTACGGAGTACAGGTATCTCATCTCCTCTACAACGACTCCGTACCGTCGACGTGTTTCAGTCCCCTGCTGCAAAAACCGACTTAAGAAAAGGTACGGAGAAAGCAGGAAAAAGAAAAGAAATCCGTGAAAAGGGGGCCAATCCCAATCCTGCGGAAAGCTAGAGCGAAATCGACCAAATACGGAGCAGGCCCTGCTGCTTTTCGTTTCTTCCCTTCCCTTCGGTCTCGCGTCGTCCTGAATCTGGCCGCAGAGAGCAGGTTTGACAGGGCCGTTTTGGGGAGGGAATATCCCTGCTCCTGGAGGACGGCCCCGGCCTGGGTCCAGTGCAATGGCCCGGCTGCCGCAAGTGGGCCGAGTGGAGGAAGTGAGAGAAGCAGAGGAGAGCCAGGCAGAACAGACGGGACACACAGAACCAGACAGAAAAAAAAGGGGGCTTGGGCCTCCACTATTGTCGACAGGGGAGTGTGAGCAGGCGGCCGTGATTCGCCAAACCGACCCGGGGTTGAGATTACGGCTGCAACTCTGGAGCTGTTTCTGCTCTTCTGATCCTGCGACGTATTTTGCACGCTCGTCTTTTGCCTTTAGCCTAACTCTTTTCTTGTCTGTCACTTTCCTCTCCGTTTAATTAGAAACGCGAAAATCTGACGCTCTTTTCGTGATGGCGCAAAACGCTGCGGCGACGCGTCGAGAGAAGTTAAAGTGAAATACGACGCTGGGTGGGCTGCGTCTTGTGTTCTCTTTTTCCTCTCGGAACAGGCGATAGACAAACCGCAACGAGGTGAACTGTTGGTTGTTGGTTGGCGGTTCAAGAAAAAGCCTTCCCTATTTTCCCTGGTTTCCGCCTCTGCCGCTGGTCTAAACTAAACCCCCTCTTTATCTTCTCTTTCCACACCTAAGAAGAAAGGGAACAAGAGAAACAGGAACAGGAACGAGAACCCCGTGGGTTCTGGCGAGAAGCCATCGGTATGTAATACAGCGCTCCCATCTCTCAGGACGGCTGGTGGACGCCGTGGCGTATTATAGCCTTGTTTAGAACCTCCCTTGCTTTTGGACAGTCGGCCGTCAACGCAGAGCAATAATCGCCTGCATTGCATTGCATCGTAAGATATTGAAGCAAGGCCTCTTGCCGTGCATGCAGAAAATGGCTCAAGAAGACGAAATGATAAATTGTAATTTTCTGTCTGAATTGCAGATTTAGTAAAAAGTAATCTACCATGCGCAAATTCTACCAAGCTGGTTTATGGGCGTTTTCTTCTCCGTGCGACACACACGCACGATCAACCAAAGTGGCGGTCAAGCTCAGGAAGGTAAAAGTACTCCATAGAAACAAAACTCTTAATGCATCTACCGATGCAAGGAGAAACAATTACTAGAAACAGGCCATCTACCCGTTCGCTGTATATCCGCTGCATGGCAAGTACAGTGCAGTCTTTAAACGAACGAAAAGCATGGAAGCGGCTGTTTCGAAGATCTAGGTGAGGTGGCATTGGGTACTGCTGTTTTGCTTTCTTGTATTTTATTTCACCGGCCCTTTTTGGGGTCTCTATATCCTTGCTTTCCTTGCGTCCCTTGCATCTCGGCTGCGCAGGTCTCACAGTCATGTGTCCTGCTGCACATGCTTCACATAAGGAACCCGGAGATGTGAAGGGAACAAAAACGACAGAAATAAAAGGACGTGGACGCAAGAAGAAAGGGCTCGCCTGGTCCAAGCACACGTACATGCATTTGCCGCCGCCCTATGCACGCGCTTTGAACGAAGAAAGTCGCAGGAGAGATAAAAAAAGAAGACTGGGAACCCAGATCGATCAACGCAGATGCAGGCAGCAACACGGGTGACTGCTGTGGAACCACCAGCCAGTCTGCCCTTAGCTGGTCCGAGCAGACAGGCCGTCCCAGCGGCGGTGTGTATGGCCCAAAAAAAAAGACGCAATAGCCAGGGATACAGGTTCGAAAAGGATACAAAACCAAGAGAGGGAGTCGCTTGGCATCAGCTACGACATTACCAAGAACGGTAGACACTGGGAGGGAAGATGTGCCGTGTATTCTCAGCGAGGTGGCTGGGAAGCAGTGGCAACGATTCACGACCCGAGGATTCTTCACCGTCGGAACATCGGAGGAAATTCCACGCCCGGTCATTTTTCTCTGCGGGCGGCGTAGCAGCCGCGGCGGCGGGCGGGATGTTTAATGGCGAAAAGGGGGGTCTTGAGCGGAACGATACGGCTGTGCCGCTGCGAACGGCCCAGTTCGCAGAAGAAGTACGAGAAAAGACGCAAAAAAAGCGCGCCTCCGCCATGGGCGAGGAAAGTCTGGGGGAGAGGAAAGACACGACCTGCATACCGTTTTTTTTGTCTGTACGTGCTGCCAGCCCACCCTCTGCAGTGTGCAAGCTGGGGTGTGCGCATCGTGTTCATCGCGCGCATGTATCGCTGTCGTTGTGTCGCCTCTGCAGCATCGCCGGTTTTGATGTCGTGCAATGTTGATCTGTGATGAGCTGGCGTGGGGCCGGAATGACGAGCATATCGAATGAACCGTACGACGTGTATTGCAGAAGCTCCATCATGCGGCCAACGAAGAGAAGGGGAGCATACTAGTCGACGTACGATTTTCCTTGTTTGCCAATATTTTACAAATCTAACGTGTATTTTGTTGCTTAGATTCCCTGTTCGTAGCTTTCCAAGTCGTTAAATACATTACTATTCTGAGAGATGTGATCAAATAAAAACCCGTAAGAAAACGCAAGCCCCGTATGCTGCCCAGTTGTTTTTATATAAAAATTGGATATAATAAAAAGATACCAAAAAATGCCAGCCCAACCATACATAAATACGCCATACAAAACAAGCAGAAATAAAAATCAGAAAGCCACTCGCCGTCCGCCATAAACCGGTCCAAAAGAAGAAGAAGAAAGGCGCAGAATGACTTATTGTCGAGAAAGTGCAGTCGGCTTGACAAAGATAAGAGGCGCCGTCCATACTCCGTACAACCGCCCGGTTTCGCTATGCTCGTTTGTTCGTTTTGCATTAAGAAGCCGGGTTGGGCTGTGAAAGATCAAAGTTGGGAAACCCGCCGGCCTCGACAGGACTCAGCGCAGCACCTGGTAGGAAAGCGGCAAAACCTGAGGTGGCCTGCATTTCTTCGGTGAAGCTGCCGTAGCTCTGGTTTCGGCTGATGCCCCCGTGCATAGAGCCAAAGGAATCGCCAACAGAGCCACCTGTTGGGCTGACCGCCTCATCATAGGAGAACTGCTCGGTGGACCGGTACCCCGGCGCCACATAATCGTCGGCAACTTCGCCGAGCACGCTGCCGCCCATGTTGTTCGCCCCGCTGGGGTACTCGTCTTGTGCCCAGCGGGACTTGGGCGCAAGCTCGGGCGACGACGGGGACGACAGCGCCGGAGACAGGGCCATGCGCATTCCGCCGGTCTGCTCGTTGGCAAACATGAGCAGGCGCTCGGCATATTGCGTCCTGCTGTTGGGGCTGGCACTCAGCGTTCGCACAAAAAATTCCAGCGGATCAACCGAGTAGGACATCCGACCGACGCCCAGAACGCCCATATCGGAAGCGCCGGCAAAATCCATGCCCATTGCCGCCCCGGACCCAGCCGCGCCCGTACCGCCAGCGCCCGCCATATCGCAGGCCTGGAGCACGTTCATCGACCAGGTGCCAATCTCAAAAATCTTCTCGAAGATCCCCATGCCGTGGACCTCGATGGCCTGCGGTGGCAGGCTCTGGATCACCGCGGCTGTGCGGCTAGCAATCGTCAAGGGGAAAGCAAATCGCATGCTCTCGTCCGGCGCTGTCCACGAGAGGAGCTGCTGTCGAAAGGAGGATTGCCACACGATGAGGCGAAGCCACTGCTGGGTGATCAGCAGATCCGCTTTTTGGATGTCGGTCGTCTCTGGCTCGGGGTCGGCTTCGATTTCTTGTTCGGCGTCCGGATCCACCTGGATGGCTGCGTTGTTAGCGGCGGCGCCACTATCCGTCGACGAGCGCGGGGAGGGCGGGACGTCGTTGCCGGTCGGAGAGAGATCTTCGGGGGTGTGGCTGGCTGTTGACAGCGTGTGGGCTCTCGATGCGATTTCGGTGCGTGCTCGTGCGAGAAACGGCGGCTGCACGGACAGGACGTTTTGAAGAGCAAGGTAGGTGGCAGCGGTGACCCGTGGGTCGGAGCCTTCGTTCCAAGCATTGACGAAGGACTCGTCGAGTGGCGTATAGGAGCTGATCAGCTGTAGAAACCCGGAATGGATCTCTGGTGCCTCGTAGGGGTGGCGCGTCGTCGGTAAGGACGGGGTCTTCTTGAGCGTAATTGGTTTGCTTCTCAAAATAGCGAACGATCTGTGGTAGAAGAAAGAAAAAAACGAATTAGCACATGTAAGACACAACCGTACATTTGAAAGGGCAAAGCGAAAGGCCTACCGTTCTGTTACAAAGAGCTGCCAGAATACCCGCTGTCGACACAGCTTTTCGGCTGCATCTAAGCCGTCGTAAGAAGAGTCGTCGTGTAAAAGCAGCTCCTGGGCCAGCGTCAATGCCTCTCGCAGGTAGAGCCACGACTTGCGCGACTGGTTGATCTCGAAAAAAGACGTGGACAGCCAGAACGACGAGATGACGGCGTGGAGCGACGAGTCGTTGAAGAAGTCGTAGGATTGGCGCGCCGAGATGCATTCGTCTAGGAAGAAACGGCCGGCGTATTCCCAAGAGGGCGCTGGCGCATCTGCCGTGATGTTCTGTCCGGACATGTGAAAGCAGGTGAGGGCGCAGAGGGCAAATAGGTAGTTGCGGTCGGAGAAGGAGAGGTCCGCCATCGCCAGGGACCGCGACACCATGGCTCGCACGGCCGGCATGTAGGGCAGGGGCATAATGGGGTAGATGTGTTCGTAGTAGAGCTCAATGCACCGCGGAATGAGATACATGTAGCTGCGGTACGTCGGCCGGTACTGCTCGGTGGAGAAGGCGCCGCCGGGTTCGGGGGCGTGTCGGGGATCGGACGACACATTCTGCCAGGAGATGTCGGAGGGCGGGGCTGGCGTCGACGGCACGGAGACGCCAACGGCACTTGTTCTGAAGCACGGCGCGCTGCGTTAGCAAAGGGAGACACGGAGAACAAGCACAACAGCGGCGGGTCCGGCAGCTTACAGCTCGATGCTGCTCTCGCGGCTGTGCTTGCTGTGGCCGGTGTCGATCGAGTACCGTTCCCGGAGCTCGTTGATGACACGGCCGCGACCGCGCTTCGGCCCGCGCTTCAGCGGAACGTGGTCTCGCTTGCACGCCAGCGACGCATTGACGCACGGCTGGCAGGGCAGCTGGCCATCGCAGCGGATTCCTGCGAGAGGCGGTTAGCAACAGGCGCGCAGAGACAGGCACCGGGGACCTCTCTGGCCTATCTGGCCAGCTACGGACGCAGCTCCGAGCCACTTACTTCGCCGCCGGCAATGGTCGCAGACGGTGCGCTTGAGCTGCGCCTGGCCGGCGCCGGACGCGGCGGTTTCATCGATGCCGTTGGTGGGCAATCCGTTGCCGTTCAATGGCGAGGGTGGCGGCGGCGGCGGAAGCGACGGGAGGAAGTCGTCGAGATCACCGTCTTCGGTCTTCATCGTGGAGCAGGCACCCACATGTCTCTCCCGTCGTCTTGGCGCCGTGAATGGGCCGGTCGCTGCTGTGTCGGGCGAGGTGGAGATGCGACTCGGTGGCTCGGTGGCTCGGTGTAGGAGCGAGCGAGGCGAGGGAAGGGCACGAGAGGAAGTGGAAGAAATGGAGGAAATGGAGGAAGCGGACGAGTCAAGACCGGGGGCGAGAGACGAGAGACGGGAGATAGACACGCAGCCGATGCACAAAAGCCTGCGCGAAGCTTCTGCTTCTGTGCTGCGAGCCGGGGCGATCGGGCGAGCCAACCAGGTCAGCGGCAGGCGGCAGACGAGAGTGGTCAGGTTCGGGGGAGGAGCGAGGGACTGAGAGGGGAAGGAACGACGGACACAATGGCGTCGAAAATTCAGTCAGTGGTTGGTTGCATACGGCGGGGCTGCAGCAATGCGGGGGGCTGCAGGACAGGCCGGGGGGGCAGGAGCGACTACGAGAGTTGAAGAACGGCAGGAGGGAAGAAGGAGAGAGAGAGAGGCGCACCGGCCAGTCAAAATACGGGACGAAGAGAAGGGGCGATCGAGGGGTCTCTTCAGAAGGGTCCTTCCGCAAGACAAAAAAATGCAACAATACGAGGATGCAATAAAGGCGCAAAGGCGCAATGGCGCAGAGGAGGCAATATCCAGCAGACGCAATGCGACCGAACTGAAAATTTTACGCAACCGAAAAAAGAAAAAACTCGAGCCTAAAGCTGCGCGCCAGCCCCTCTTCGACGATCACTAAAAAGGGGAAACTCTCACCCCCGGAAAACAAGTGGCCGATCGCTAAACAAAGGCGCCTCGACTCTGCAGATGCCAAAATAGCGTCTTCGCTGACAGATTTTTCGTCTGGCCACTGCGGTGCTCTCTTTGCTTTCTTTTTTCCTGTCCTTTCTTTTTTCCTGTCCTTAGCGCCAGCTGCGCGCCGCCCAAACCGATCACACTAAGCCGTTTTGGCCCGCACGTGCTGAGATGGCGCGGCGCGATATCGGTCCGCCGCCAGGGCAGAAGGCGCCTGAAGCAGCGCGGTTTGGCTGCTGTACGGAGTACGGAGTAGGTATTCATAAGATACATATTACAGGCGCGATTACGTCATTGGCTGGATGGTTCCGGCAGCGCAGCACGGAAGGCAAGATGATCACGGTATACACAGTTTTGTCCTCCTCGAGAAGGACGCCCTAATCATATATACAAATACCCCGTCGCGTAAACGCCATACTTCCTAAGACAAGACAAACATGATAAAACAGTGAACGCATAGGCAATGCTCCCAAGACGCCGGCGTCGCATCTCCGTCCATCAGAGCTCGTCCTTCTTGAACGTCTCCTCGCTCCCCTCGTTGCTGTCTCCCGGCTGCTGGGAGTCTTTCTTGCTGTCCTCGTTGGCCGGGGCGTCCGGGACACCTGTGGCAGCGTTCACTCTCTCGACAGTCACCGTGGCCCCAGCTGCCTCTGCTTTCCCGGCTTCGTCTGCTTTTCCGGCCGCCTCCCTGTTGTCAATGCCGCCAGGATCAGGAGCAGCTGGGGCGGGAGGGCCGCCGGCATTTTCCTTCTTGCCTTCTTCCTCGTCCTCCTGCTCTAGGACGGCGCGAATCTCGAGATTCGGCTCCCCGGGGTTGTCGACGGCCTCGAGCCTCCAGGCCTTGCCGCCGGCAATCTTGTTCAGCTTGTTGGCCAGCTCCTCGATCATGCCGGGGCTGAGCTCGAGCTTGGCGAGCTCCGCGTCGGCCAGGACCTCGACCTTGCCGCCGTTTTTCTTGTTCGCGGCCTTGGCCAGCACCTGCACGACCCGGCCGCCGCCGTCGTCCGGCGACGACTCCTTGGGGCCGTTGTTCAGGAAGCCCTTGGGCGGCTCCAGCTTCAGCGGCGGCTGGCCGTCCTCGCCCCGGCCGAGCGCCTTGCGAGCGCCGATGACAACGCCGCCTACCACGATGCCGTCGTGGCTGGCTTCTGGCGGCACGCCGCCGCCCGCCCCGCCCGGCTGCTGCTGACCCTCCTGCGGCTTCTTTGCTGCGCCGCGCATCGCCGCGTGCGCCTCGATCGTCTTCTGCTGGTGCCAGCTGACCGCCTCCTCCTCCGAGCCGACGATGAGCCGGCAGCTGATCGGGTGCGCGCGCGTGGGCTTGGGCGGCATGAAGGCGACTTCCTCGCAGAGCCGGGGCGTCCGGATCTCCATCAGATACGCGCACGTCGTGACCTCCCTGATCCAGCTGATGCGGTCGCTGGACCCGCCCGGGTTGCAGTGGTACTGGATCTCGATCGTGCGCTCGCGGTTGGTCAGGTCGCAGAGGGTGCCCGCGCCCAGGCGCTGCACCATGTACTTCTGGTCGCCCTTGACTTGCAGCTCCGTGTTGTGCGGGTCGGGTTCTTTCTTGTCGCTCCCGCCCCCCCGGGCACCGACGTCGCCGATGGGCTTCTGCACGTCGTGATCCGGCGTCTTCTGCTGCTGGTGCTGCTTCTTTGCGGTGGCCGCTGCTACCGCCGTCGCCGTCTGGTGCTGCCCCTGCATCCGTCCCAGAATATATTCCTGGCTGTGCGGGTCCTTGACGGGCTTCCCCGTCTTGGTCGTCAGCGCGTGGAACTGCACGACCTCCTTGCCGTAGCAGAAGCTGTAGCTCCACCACCCGGACACGTAGTACATGCACTCGCCCTCCAGCGTGCTGATGATCTCGGTGCCGCGGCTCGACGCGCGGCTCAGCTCGCGGGCCTCTTTGGCCTTGGCGATGTCGGTGGCGGTCTGGTTGGGCGCGGCCGGCGGGGCCAGGACGGGCACGGAGCAGAGGTAGCGCGACGGGGGCACGTTCATGATCTCAAACGTCTCCGACACCTGCGCGCTCCCGTCGTCGGCATCGTGCGGGCCGCCGTACGGGCGCCCGTCCGCAGACGACCCCCCCTGCGACTGCTTTGTCCCATCGACTGCGACGGATTCGTGTGCCGGGCTCGCGAGGTCGGTCTCTGTGGTCGTCGACTCGGCGCTGTAGGCGCTCGCTTCCTGACGGTTCGCGCTGTTGAGGAGAATCTGGGCATCTTTCTCGAGGATGTAGGATTCGGAAAAGACAACCTCGAACTGGCGACGTACGCTTGTCAGCTGCCGCAACACTCCCAACGTGATTGCTCTTCTCTGTGCTCGTCGCCTTCTCTCCCCCATTCATCGTACCTGTGGGTGGGCGAGAATATCCTCGTGGATGCTAAAACCTGGCTGCTTAGCTCTACAGAGCTGCAGGCAAGCCAGCAGAACTAGATTAATGCGTCGCATGATGTCTGTGATGGTCGCATGCTAGCTGTGTTGACGAGAGTGTGGTAGAATCGATGGGAAACGTGAGCTGCTCCCCGATCGCCTTTGATGACACTTGGACGTTACAGGCGCTCTAAATTAAAATGACTAAGCCGATTGGAATACGCGGACACGCGCTGGGCGGCCCCCGCGGGGACCGTTTTGTCGACCACCTCTACCGGCTCGCTGGGAGCGGGCGCTAGCGATTGGTGCTGAAAGCCCCTGAAACAGGGCGTCCACACAGTAAGCAAAGGAGAAAGTTGTTGACGACTAACTTCTAATACGAGTAGTTGCGTGCTTTAATATGACACTTGCAAGCTAATCACACGGTCTGTTGAATCTCGATACGACAACTAGGAGATGACAACAAGATTGCTAGCGTTTCGGTACACCATCCTCCGGCAGCTCGGCGAGCACCATGCGCTCGTTCGCGCCTGTTCCCTCGAGCTCTGGCGATCCCAGTCTGTTGCCAGCCTCCGTCCCATCTCTCGCAGCCAAGTGGAATAGCTCGTAGTCCTGTGGGGTGCTGTTCGTCTCTGGTTGTCTGTGTTGCGGGGAGGCGCTCGGTTCGGCTTGCCCTCCGACAGTGCCACAAGCGGCTTCATTTGCGAGGGATGCCGCTGCGAGCTCGCGGTTGCGACTTGCAAGACGGCGGATGCGAAGCACGGCGACGGCCAGAGCAATCATGGCCACGGCGGCGATGGTCGACACGACCGACAGGCCGGCAATAAATCCTTCCCGGCTGGATGTTGTCGCTCTGCTGTCGGACGCGCTGGAGGCGGGAGACGACGCTGGTGGTATGTTCAGCGACGACGGCGTGGCAAGCGGCCCGCCGTCGTTGGCGCTGCCGCTGCTGCCGCCGCTGCCGCCCAGATCCAGCTGCCGCACGAGATGGCCAATGTTGCTTCGCAGCTTGAACGCCTTGCGGCAGCACTCGGTGATGTTCTGGCCGGCGACGCCGCAGCACCAGCTGTTGACGGTCTCGTTTTGGTCGCAGGACCGGAGGAAGTAGAACTCGCTGGGGACTGGGGTCTTGTCAGCAGGAAGCCAGAGAGGTCGGAGGCTAGAAAAGGGAAAAGTGGGTGTGGGAAAACAGTCACCATTCTTAAGGCCCCGACAGTATTGCGGACAGCTTGGGTCCTTGAGCGTCTTGTCGGTGCAGCCGTTCACCCACAGCACGCGGCCCAGCGCCAGGGCGCCGGTGTTGAGGCAGAGGCCCGACGACAGGCAGATGTCCGAGTTGGCGGCGTTGCAGCAGGCGCTGTGCGAGCCGTCGGCGCCCGCCACGCTCTCGTTGCAAGGCACGTAGTTGCTGTTCATCTGGTCGCCTCCCACTCCGTAGCACGTCGCGAGAGCCCACGCGTGCGAAGCGTGTCCGGCGAGAAGCAGCAGCAGCAGCAGCAGAGCCATGGATATGTATCTGCCCGCCATGTCGAGGTTGGCGAAGATTGATGTTGGGATTCCAAGAGGCGTTGCAGCAGCCCGTTCGTCATCAAGAAACGGCATCCGTTGTCGAGACTCTGTCTCTCCGGACCGCGGACATTTGCCATCGGACATGAAAAGGCTAAACCAGAGAATAGCTGACGACGAGGGAGGAGACACAAGACTCCAAGGATTCTGTGGAACGTCGTATAGTGTTCGAAGCCAAGATGTTTATCTCCTACACGGCCCATGGCTTGTGTTGTACGGGGGCGGGAACGCGCGCGTTTGGTGGAGAAAAGGGAGACATCGAAGCCAAAGTGGGAAAGAATGTGTGCCTCTCTTCCCAAGTCAAAAGCGAGAAGACAGCTTTAGAGTATACGCAGCAAAGGGGACAAAATAGAAAACCTAGGTTATAGGCAAGAAATAATGGGAAGGCCACATACTTTGCCTCCATCTAACGCTGAAGCCGTGATACATTTTCGAACGGCTACCTGCAGAAGCGGCAATGAAGCAACGCGAGACAGACTTATCATCTCGAAATAGAGTGATACCAGTATGAAAAAAACCATGTTAACTATAACTGTAGGTACAAACGCCTTGTACCTTGCAAGTTTTGGTTTTCTTAACTTTCATTCCTCCGCCAATTTTTGTACGCGTGTGTAACTGCATTTTGTCTGTCGTCATATTGTGGGAAAACAAGCCTGCCGCTACCGTCTGGACGCCGTCAGCTTTCAAGGCCCCGTGGAAATACGAACCTCGTGTCCCTCTCCCTCCCCCCCTCTTTCTCTGTCCCGCTTCTGTTGATATTTAGCAACCCAAAAAGATCAAAAACACGGAAATGCAAAAACCAGAATCATTTTATCTTAGTATCGCAGTCGTTGAAGGAGATGTGCAGAACGGACTATTGTTCGCGTAAAATCTGTAGTCTCGTGAGCTTTTTTTTAGGGATTTTTTCCGGATCTGAATGGTCTGGCACCCCGAAGCTGTCAGGGTACGGAAAAAACAGGAATCAGGAATTTGAGCCTCATCACCGTCCCAATTGGGTATCCAATTCACATTTTTTTTGCTTATTTTGTGGGTGATGTGAGTCTTATGATCACTTCTCTGACTCAAAGTCCCCGTCCCAGCCCCCCAATTTGTATTTATATATAGTATTTTATTTATTGCATCTGTTTCATCTCTACACTTTGCCAACTCGTATGTGAACTTCAAAAGTCCATGGGCGGTCTCATTTGTCACTGAGCGAGATTGAGGCTCTTCCGATCCACTCCCGTTGGCTGAGGTGTAGGATGGGTGTTGACGCCGGAATGGCTAGGGGGGGCAATTTGATTTCAGTTCCCACTTAATCACCCAATTCACCTCGCTCCTCGGCCCTGCTGCCTATAATAAAAGGCATGCCGTCAGTAGGGAGACGTGAGCAGATAGGCCACGACGAAAATACCAACTAGGCAGACATTGGTTGCCGGTCCAACGCCGACCACGCTGCCGGATGCGGCAAGTTTTTGCATATCGGCACACCCCCCCTCCTAACTCCTCCTTTTTCTTCTCGTGCGGTGCCGGGACTTCAGTTAGCCCCCCGATTTGTGCCTTACAAGGCTGCTGACTGGTCCCATCTGAGAAAGCCATCCCGCACTAGCTAGCGGTCCCAAGCCAGGGCTCGCCTGCACATGGGGTGACTTCGCTAGACATAGTGGGTGCACGCCATGGGTGTCTGCTGCGAGCAGAGCCTCAATTGTCTGCCTGAGATGTCGGCTCTTCACTGGCGCTGGGGGCCCTCATGAAGCCTCACGGGTGGTTTTTAGAGCAGCTTGTTGTAGGTTGATCTCTAGCTGCCACCGCCTATGCTACGGATTTCCCACTGCGGTCGATCTCTTATATAGGCAATGAAGAGGAGCAGAAACTAGTAAATGGCTCTTCACGAAGAGCTCTCTCAGGTCTTGCAAGAGTGCGTCGTCTCAAGTATAAAGGCAGCACGACTCCTCGTCGTGAATGCCTGAGAAATTACAATGTTGTCCATCAGTCCTTTGTCGACCTCTAGAGCTCCACGCCTTTGCAGGCCGTTTTTACCTTCACATAATAGTCCTCTTACATAACCTTTGCTCTCTGCCTTCCAACTTGAACACACCATGGCAAACAACATGAGCCGCATCTCTTGGGCAGATTTGGACGACCCACGATGGCTCGACGAGGGCATTCGCTACACGTCAGTAAAAGTCTGGTTCTGCGTGAGTCCAATCTTTGAATTTTGAGCAGAAAAACATAGAGTTCGGGTCAAATGCGAGCAACTCGTTTCCGCCTTTGCTGTTTCTACACGCACTGATTACAAAACCAAAGTGTGTGTGTGGCAACGGGCCCATGCTCCTGTCCAGCGAGTGTTCGGGATATGGCTGCCACCACCGCAGGTGCAGCGACTGCCCAGAGGAGGAGATCGAAGACCCGCCCGACGACTTCGTTGTAGGGTCTACGAAGGCATGGCCCGAATGAAGACATCTCCGTCGAGGAGAGTTGGCGATGCATGCGAGCGGCAGACTGTTTTAGAGCGGGCATTGAAACTCGGGACTTTTCTCCCCGGTTTTTCTTCTTTCTTTTCTTGTTGGCTCTGGCTTGTGGCTATGTGATTATTTTGCTCTAGCTCGTTCTGGAAAAGAGCACTTTTGTTCCGAATTTGTTATCTCGGTCTCGCGCTCTCTGGCAGGACCGATAGAGACCGGGTTGATTTTCAGCATATATTTCTGGCAGGTTTTTGGCATCTTTGGCTTTTGTATTTTTAGCGGCAATTTGAGCATTGGGAGCGCGCCCCGTGACGGGGATTACCATCTTATCTTTTCTACGCAGCGGAAGAAGAAACCCAATTGGATTTGATGGTGGGAGCCGGTCTAGTTTGGTATTATAATTGCCATTGACAATGCCACAAACCAAATTTCCTCAGCCGAATCAAAGCTGGAGAAGATCAGCTCAGAACAATCACGTAGGCAAAAGGGCTTGCTCGCAAGGAAAAAAAGGGGCGGAGGAGCAGGGTCTGCTGACGCTCTTGCGTCAGTAGTGTGATGGAATCGACACCTTGTGCAGGTCACACAGCCTTGCGGCTCTGCTCTAGCGTTCTTTTTTTCTCTGCTGGCCGTGGTCTGAACGCAACGACCCACCGTACCCACGCGCTCTGGGCCAATGCCGCATCGTAAGAACAAGCCGAAAACGACTGAAACCGGAGCAGCAGAGCGGGCGATGTAACGAAGGCAGGCAACAACCACTAATACGGAGCAATCAAGTCGGGGGAGCAGCCTCACTGACCGAGAAAAAAAGGACAAAAAGGAAAAAAAGGAAAAATAAAAAACAGCTCGCGCCCAATCCGACCGAACGAGCACCGGCGCGAGGAGAAACAGAAAGCTGACCGAGGAACAGTCATAGTCCAAGACGGGCAGTGCACTTCCAATACTCCGTAGTGCCGGAAACAATCCTGGCACATGTGCCCGATTGGCTGAAACGGCAACAAATGCCACAAAACGCATCTCACGGCATGTGTTGTTGACAGCCCCTTTGGCGCTCCTCGATCTGCCATTGACGCAGCCTATACGGAGCAGTGAGACGTAATTACGTATGCATATATGAAGAGGCAGCGACAAGGAGCGATCTCCCGACAGAGCGAATACGAGTGCTCCGTACGGTACTTTTTAATCGCGAGGATACCCAGGCAGGTTGGTCTCACCTCTGGGAGATGTTGCTAGCTGCATGATGCGTGCATAGACGGTACAGCACTGGGCGTGGGTTGCATGTCTTCAGCCTTGTACGGAGTATTACGGCGTAAATGAAGGCACGGTGGGACCCGCAGAGGGGGGAATGGGGGGGAGGGGGGGAGATTTGAAATGATGACGAGTGACTCCGACGATTGGCTTCTGCAGCTAGGCTCCTGCAGCCAGCTGCGGTGATGATATGCAGTCCAAGAGCATGACCTCTTGTCATTTTTATAAAACAAATACGAGCTGCTGCGGGCGTGAAATTTGGGTCACGGTCCATGGCGGGAGAAGAGGCAGGTAGTCGGACGAAAATAAGAAAAGAAAGGAAAAGAATAGAATACAAGAAACGCAGACATTTTCTGTTTGGCATTTGGTGAACTTTTGGGGTGAGGGTTCTTGGGTTCTGATGCCTGGAATGGTTGAATTGTACGGAGCATTACGGAGTATTACCAAGCTAAGCTGACGTATCAGGCACGTGATGCCACGGCGCTATACCCGATTTAGACGGTGAACCAAAAATGGGAAACAGAGACAACAAACAATAAATATATCGACATTTTGAAACAAATAATGGTAAACAAACAGAATCCAATAGGTGGAAACCAGATAGATGCAAACAAAAAGAAATAGAAGGATGCAGACCACCAGAAACAAACGGATGCCATCAAGGTTACACGGATAAGGAAATGTGAATCCACCAGTCCTCTGCCACCAAACAAGCCTGGCCAGTTACTGTACGAGACCGCACGGCCGTAAACAAACAGACGTGAAAAATCAGACACGAGCAAACAAATATGAATCAAGGTTCGCAAACGGAAAAAAAACGTCACGTAATCGCCAGGGCACAAGGCCATCACCGAAAAAAAATGAATGAATATGGTATCTCTTCCCTTCCTTCATCCACCATCTCACGCTCATATCCCGCATCACTCTTCCCTTTTTCTTTTCTCTCCCTACGAACTTAAGCATCATTTATCCTCTTGATCGTTGCATACACAAAACCAGACCTTTCCCTACCACGATTTTTTCTTTTCTTTTTTTCACTCCAGTCCTGCCCCAGCTGCATGTCCTCTCCATGTAGAGTTGTCTATCATGGCGACCACGGCGACCTTGGCGCAGCAAGACCTGCTGTACATTATCCACCATGTCTTTCTCCCTCCTAAACTGCCATTCACTGGCGATGACAAGCGAGAAGTTCAGAAGAATGCCATTCTCTTGGACCAGGTAGTCTTGGCACTGGGCGATTATCTGTCTCACGTGGGCGCTCGTGAAGCTGGCATCTTCCAGTCTGTCCAATCTACGATCGCGAACCTCGTTCTCCTTACCGATTCCAGCGGCGACATATCCGAGAAAGAACTTTTGAATGCCCTCGAAACTCTTTCCTGCAGAGGTAATTTTCCCCCTACTTTCTGTTCTTGTATTTTCTCATCTTTTACTATTCAGCCGCTAACAAGCTCTAGGCGGCGATTTACCCATGCACATTCGCGCCCAGAATGCCGGACTCATCATCCGCAAGAATGCCGACGCGGTTGTCTTTGAAGTATTCGAGCTTCTGCCGCCGAATAGCACGGTCGTAAACACAATGGGCCGCATCAAACGCTGCTTTCCGGGTCCGGCCGTGGCCGTAGACAGCAAGACATTCGACGAGCCCGGTTTTCGGTCGACCCTAGCCCAGACACTCGCAAAAATGAGCAGTCAAGTTGCGGTCGAGATGATGACCAAGGCCAAAAAGGCGGGCCAAGAACACAAAGAGATCCGAGATACCAAAGACCCGATGCTGGTGACGGATTTCCTGGTCAGCGTTCTCCAGGCGGTCGGGCGTCCCGTACAGCCTACGCGGCTCTGGAAACACACCCGCGAAGACGTCCTGTGGTCGACCGGGCTGCTGTCTTGGCACCGGTCCCCCGTCTGGCTTCTTGCTCGAGTCGCCATGCAGACGGCGTTGCTGCCAGAAACGGGAGCTGCGGGAGCAGCGGAGTCAACTGACCACTACAAAGAATTCATGGTCTTCTTCATGAGCCGGCTTTTGGATCACGCGCGGGAGAGCAACATAGACAGTGATCTTCTCCACTGCATGATGTGCAAAATCTCGAGGCGCCTGATGAAGCTGGAGAACAGCCAGGGGCCACCGGCTCGCAAATGGCTGCCCATGGTGGAAAGCAGCTTGGCCATGGCCATGGCCCTCATCCAGTCGAGATGGACCAGCATCACGAGAGCGTCCGATCCGGATATGCCGACGTCGACCCTTGAAACACTGAATTTCGCAAAGGATGGAGAGGCTCAGCTTCCCGAGCTGGATGCCTACATCGAGCAGATCAGCTGTCCACCATGCGTCAAGCAGGAGACGAGCTTCTCTCCACCTGCGCTGCTTGCACGGCTGCCGCCGCGCGTTCTGCCGTCCGCAATTATGCCTAGTGAATTGTCATCCGCGAACAAGAACGCCGCCTATTACAGTCTCACCGCGTTCGAGACGTGGATTGCCTCTGACCTCGACAAGTGGATCGCTGGTCACCTCTTGGTTGAGGACACCTGCGCTCAGATTTCGCGGCTGCTCCAAGACTACCATCGCACCGCATCGCAGCACTACCACCGAAACCCGGAAAACACATCGCTCATGCTGCTGACGATTCTGGAGCTGTGGGTCGCCTGCGACAAGTCTGCCACCAAGATACACCCCCTCCTGCTCGACTACGACCCTGCCATCCCGTCGGAGCTGCTCCAGTCACTGCTGCTGCCTCTCAAGTCCCAGATGGAGAGGCTTTCTAGAGTCGAAGCCTATGTCGCCCATCGGAAGAGGACGGCACGGCCAATCTACCCATCGATATTCTCCGGTTTCGGATCCCGCCTGAGCTTCTCCGTTCGATACTATGCCTCCTCTCAGCGACACCAAGATCTCCGGGCGAGAATCGAGAAGGCGGCTACAAAGGAGCGGGAAGACAAGAAGCAAGAGCTCGCCAAGAAGAAAAGCCAGTATGCTACACTCATGGAAAGCTACAGAACGTCTGTCTGCCAGTACCACGATGTCTACAACTCCCGCCTCGGGTGCGACGAGTCACAGCATAGCCCGCATTGCATGAAATGCGCGTTCCTGAACAATGCCAGATCAATGACTATTCACTTGCACGAGTGGCCACTTCCACGCGAGGACTTGGATGCGCAGTCCACGGTCTTTGAGATTGACTGCCCGCCGGCATTCAATCACTGGCGCGATGCAACCGTATACGTCACCCTCGACGTTCTCAAATCAGAGTATGCCAAACGGGTGACACCGGATTTCACTTACCGCCCCGACAGTTGCCTGTCCCAGTTCCAAATCTCGCTCCCGCAACGATTGAGCCTCCTGTCCGAGGCCAAGCCTCACGTGGTCACGCATCGTTGGTCAATGTTCGTGTCTGAAGCGTCCGAATCGGCCGTCTGCGTCAACAATGGCCTCGTCTACAAATACCACGACAACCACTCGAATATATTTGTGACAACGCTGGAGAAGACGGAAGAAATTACAAAGGAGTGTACCTACAAACTGCAGCGCGCCCCGTCTCTCCAGACGTTTCTCTACCGGCCGCACTTCCAGCCGAATGGGCCGGATCCCAACGTGGTGATCGCGCAGCAGTCGTCGTGCCCCGAGCACATGTCCCTGGAGGAGTTCAAGGCCCTCGCTTCTCTTCCGTTCGGCACCCGCACCCAGTGGTCCAATATCCTGGTCCAGCTTGCCGTCCCGTCCGTCGATTTCAACAAGGTGGACACGTATCTGACGCTGCTTCAGACCATCTGCCAAGCCGGACCCCCATCGCCGGAGGGCGGCGTGGCTCGCGAAGGTCACCAGGATCTCTGCGACGCCGATTTCGGTCTCCGGCTGACACGGGGTCTGGTTAATGGACTGGAGCGGGTCCAAGAGAACTGGGAGTCTTTCCAGGCTCTCGGCGGGTTTGTAGCCTTGTCCATCCGGCTCTTGTCCTTGACTGCTTCGAGCGACGTGACGGGCGCTTGTCTGGACTATCTCAGCGTCTGCCGCCAAAAGGCACTCGAATGGACTTGCCTTCTTCGGGAGCAAGTACGGGAGATGACAGACCCTGGCCAGCGTGCTGCGTTTCTGACGAGGATTTTTGACATCGCCCAAATCTGTGCCAGCACCTTCGATGTCGATGAGCATCACCTGAAATCTATGTTCACTCAGCCTGCCGCAGCCGCCGACTTCATAGAATGCTCGATCATGATCCAGGAAGCGGCGTATTCCGCTCTTGGGGCTGATGCTGATGGTCCCGTGCGGCACCTGTGCAACCAGCGGTGGATGCGGCTTTCATCCCGTGCCTATCCAGTGCTCTTGGAGGAGATTGCAAGCAGCCAGAATCCCTGTCTTGACATGGCCATCCAGAGAGCATGGTCAGACTACCGCCCATCAGGAACATGGAGGCCCTCTGCTGGCGCGGAGCACTGGCTGGCGACAGAGTCTGTCGCCAATGCCGACTCTGGCTCGCAGACCGTCCACTACAATCTCCTGACCGGGGAGCTTCTTGTCGACGGGTTGCCCCTTTGCCGGCTGCCGGCCGTATATGAACAGAATGCGCGCTACAAATGTCTCTTCGGCAGCGCTACCGTCGAGGTGATGCCGACCAGCAGGCCGGGGATGCGATTCTCGGCTATGAAGCCCATCCGAGGATACACGGTGTACTTTGGAATGCAACAGCCAGAGAATGAGCTGGTGGTGTCTTGCATCAGGGGGCGGGAAACATTTGATCTCATACCTCTTCGGTTCTTCCAAGACAAGATACCCGAGCACTTCCTCCGGCAGTATACCCATTGGCATCACCGCAGCACGGGGGCGGTAGAGTTCCGGCCCATTGCGAGGCCCTGGGAGTCATCGTCGTCTCATTGGATGCTGTCCAAAAGCTTTCTGGGTGTCTGGAGAATGCGGAAGGGCGACAACTTGTCGCTAATCATCAACAGGGAAAGCCGAACGTGCCGCGAAATATCCCGCATCTTCGCCGCCGTGGAGTCGACACCGCACTTGCATCTCGTCTTCCAGCAGGCAGAGGGAGTGTTGAACGTCCAATTGCCTAGACTAATACTAGAATTTGACATCCGCGAGCACACTTCGACGGTTCTGTCCCGCGAGTTTCGAGGGATGCGCCTGGACAACAGCACGCGCACCGGAACGCTGGTAGGGCTGGCGAGCAAGATCGTGCTGAAAGATGACCAAGGCGGTCGAGTCCTTCTTGTCCCTGATGGATCTGTGACGTGGGCGGGCACGGGAGGCCACGTCCGTGTCAGGGTCGCGGAGGGGACATCCAAAAAAGTCCACCCGTACCACATCGACGAACGCCTCGGCAGGATCCTAGACAACGGCAGCGTCCAGAGCAGGCTGCATCTCTGCTACCTGCACGCTCTCACGTCGTACTGCCTGCCGGACGAGCTGACGGAGAAGACGGGCACCGAGCAAGCACTCGAGATCCTGGCCTCGGCCGCCATCCGGTCGTCCGCTCGCCTCACTCCCGAGAACATCCAGACTCTGCACAAGATTGCCGAACTGGCTCCAAAAAGGTCGTTCTACCCGCGCCAGAAGCTCATGCAGAAGGTAGACTGGGACAATCATCTCAGTTTTCTATCGCAGCACGGGTTGCTGTACACCGAAGTCCGGTCTCTTCTCGGCCATGCAGCCTCGTTGGAATTTTTCCATGTCGGAGAACTCAGCGGGCTAACCAGATTTGATTCTGACGATACGCATCTGCTCAGACGGGACTTGATACGGTCTTCCATGTTCCGCAGGTCCGGATTTGGTGCCGGGCTGTACACGACAGCGCACGACATAACTTACGCACAGAGACCGTCGAACGGCGAGGGACAGGCATGCAGGTCACGAAATGCATTCACGACCTCCTCTAGAATCTTTCATGGGCTGAGCTCCGTCCAGGTCAAACCCGCACACGTGTTGCGAGACGTGCTGTGGAAGCTACTGGAAAACGCCCCTCTCATGGATGGGCTGGCTGGCGACGTACCTATGGAATACGATGCCGAGCGACTCAAAGACTGGCAGAGCGTCTTGGCCACCAGCTGGCGCAAGATTCATCAAGCCCTCAGGGCGCAGCCGCCTCGATTCAACAAGTTCCAGGTCATGATGTTCCTCGCCACGTTGGCCTTCAGCAAAAACGTGGAGATGCAGGCTGTCCAGGTTCTTGTCGCCATGTACACTGTTCCTGCGGTTGGCAAAGTGCAAATTCCGGAGATGAAGGTCTCCAATCTGAGTTATGGCCACGCTGTGTCTCCCACGGTGATTAAAAATATCATCACCAAGCATGAAAAGCCGTTCTGTGACAGCGCAGAGTGGAGGCTTCCCAAGCAGGCGACCGAGTCCGCCAAGGCGGCAAGGAATCGATGCCTTCGCCTTTTTGAATCTAATCAAAAGTCGGCAGTTAAGAGCTTCATCCAAGGTATCAATGCCCAATGGCCGTGCAAGACTCCGCGAACGCCGCCCTCGGATGTTTTTTTTGACGGGTACATCAACACGGCGGATGCCGTGCGGGCTCTACAGCCGTATTTCGAGGCATGGTGGGAAAATTTCAACTTCTACTCGTATCTGGGCGGCATCGAGAAAGCTCTTCGCCAACTACCCGTTTCCGCACTGCCAGGCCCTACGTTGACGATTTCTTTGCCATCTACGAGTGTCTCCCGGCCGCGCGCATACGTCACCGAGGCCGACCTCTTTACGGGGCCGCCTGGACAGGTGCCCGAAAAGAAGAGTCCTCGGTTCTGTCCTCAGGTTTCGATGTGCTCAGATTCGAGCGCTTCCACGGCTGTCAATCCACAGCTGTCGGCAATGGTCGACCGGCTCGAGAAAATGGCGATCGTCAAACATGAGCAGGCTTATGTCGAGGACCTGAAAAAGAGCCTGGCCTGCATCCCGTCCTGGAACACGCAGACGACGTACGTTGCCCAAGATGAGGAAAGCATCCGAGCCATGCGGGAAGACGCGGAGGACCATGTTCGCCGCGTCTACAACGCGCTTGTGGAGGCGACGGGCGTCGGGCCTCAATACATGCACCACACTCGCCCAAGAGCATCGCCGACGTTCTTCCTGCGACAGCTGGCCCGTGCAAGATGGGCTACGCTCTCGCCCGCCTGGAGAGAGGCCATCGTGGCTTATGGACTTGCCCTTACCGAATTGCAGCGCGCAGAGCGGCTGCTCCGAGCGTGCGGCAACGCGGCGGACCTGTCTCGGGAGCTGGCCAACCCTGGCCACCGCAACTGGGATCCGTTCGACGAGCCAGAGTCGCTGCTGATCGAAGTCGAGAGCGGCATCCTCATCCGCGACGTTCAGGCCGAGATTGCGGCGCAGATGCGGCACCCCCCGGGCGCGGCGAACGCCGCGATGCAGCTCAACATGGGCGAGGGAAAATCCACCGTCATCGTGCCCATCGTGGCGGCAGCCCTCGCCGACGGATCGCGCCTGGTCCGGGTCATCGTGGGGAAGCCGCAGTCGAAGCAGATGTTGCAGATGCTGGTGCACAAGCTAGGCGGCCTGTGCAACCGGCGGATATACCACATGCCCTTCTCCCGGTCTCTCACGCTCGGACAGGCGGACGTAGAGACCATCGGCCGGATCTGCAGGGAGTGCATGGCCACGGGCGGCATTCTGCTCGTCCAGCCGGAGCACATCCTGTCCTTTCAGCTGATGGGAATCGAGAGCTGCCTGTCTGCACAGCCGAGGATCTCACGGTCCGTCTTGGACACGCAGCACTTCTTCGACACCTGCTCGCGGGACATTGTCGACGAGAGCGACGAGAACTTCAGCGTCAAGTTCGAGCTGATCTACACCATGGGCACACAGGGCCCGATCGAGCTGAGCCCCGAGCGCTGGGTCTTGATTCAGTCGGTGTTGCAGACGCTGGCAGACGTCGCTCCTCAGGTCAAGAAGATGCTGCCTCTGTCCATCGAGATCGAGCAAGGGCCCCCGGGATCCTTTCCACGAACCCGGTTTATCCGCGCAGATGCGCAAGAGCTGGTCTGTCGCCGGATCGCCGAGATCATCTGCTCGACTGGCATGCTGGGACTTCCAATCGGCCGTCAGCCGAACGAAGTTCGTGCTGCGGCATATCAATACATAACCGAGGCCGAGCCGAGTCCTGCTGCCGTTTTAGCGGTCGAATCGTGCACGTCGTTCTGGACCGAGTCGGTCAAGCCGCGCATGCACCTCCTCCGCGGCCTCCTCGGCAAAAACGTGCTCGCCTTTGCCTTTGGCCAGAAGCGGTGGAGAGTCAACTACGGCCTCGATCCCTCCCGCCGGCCGCCGAGCAGGCTCGCGGTGCCCTTCCGTGCCAAGGACAGTCCCGCTCCGCGGTCCGAATTCAGCCATCCAGATGTCGTGATTGTCCTGACGTGCCTCAGCTACTACTACGGCGGCCTCACAGATGAGGATCTCTTCTCAGCCTTTGAGCATCTCGTCAAGTCGGACCAGGCTGGCGCCGAATATAGCGACTGGGTTCGCCACGTCCCTGAACTGCCCAAGGCGTTCCGGCACCTGGGCGGCATCAACCTGAAGGATCGGTTCCAGTGCACCAACCACGTCTTCCCGCACCTTCGCCATGCGAAGGCGGTCGTCGACTACTTCCTCGCGCATGTCGTGTTCCCCAAGGAGATGAAGGAGTTTCCGCACAAGCTGTCCGCTTCGGGCTGGGATATCGGCAAGACCAAGGCGCATCCGACGACGGGGTTTAGTGGCACGAGCGACGCGCAACATCTCCTCCCCTTAAGTGTCAAGCACCTGGATCTCGAGAAGCAGAGGCACACCAACGCCTTGGTGTTGCAATATCTCCTCCAGCCAGAGAATACGGTTGTACGCATGCCACCGGTTCCGCTCGATACCCAGTGTTCTGATGCCCAACGCCTGCTGGACCTCATCGTAGATGCGCCGCAACCGGTCCAGGTCATACTTGATGCCGGGGCCCAGATCTTGGAACTGGTCAACATCGAGGTCGCAAAGGCCTGGCTGGCCATGGACAGTCGCGGAGACAAACATGCCGTGGTTTTCTTCGGTGACAACGACGAGCTGTCTGTTTTGGACCGGAATGGCCACGTCGAAGCGTTCCAGACGTCCCCATATGCGCGGCAGCTGGACCGCTGTCTGGTCTTTCTCGACGAGGCGCACACGAGAGGCATTGATCTGAAATTGCCCGACGACTACCGGGCCGCGGTGACACTCGGAGCCAATCTCACAAAAGACCGTCTTGTTCAGGCCTGCATGCGGATGAGGAAGCTCGGCAAGGGGCAATCTGTGGTCTTTTATGTTCCGAGAGAGATACAGACAAAGATCGCGGCTATTTCTGGAAACGCTGACGACAATATCAGCATAGCTGACGCTCTGATCTGGTCGATTCATGAAACGCATATGGATCTCCGACGAAGCATTCCGCTCTGGGCCACGCAAGGCGCCCGCTTCGAGCGGCAAAAGCAAACCTGGAACGCAGTGAATGAGACCAGCCACAACGAAACCGGCGCCGGAATGACGGTGAAGCAAGCCCAAGCGTTCCTGGAGAAAGAAGCCATGAGTCTTGCCCAGCACTACAGGCCGCGCACAACAGACGGGGGAGGAACAACAGCAGATGATTGTATTGCCGACGTCTTTGGCGAGGGCGCACAGGAGGCTCGTTCCTCTTCTAGTGAGCTCGACCAGATTGTCGCGCGGTGCAAGCAGTTTGACAGCCACCTCCACTTCGGGTCGGCCTCGCTCCACGAAGAACAGGAGCGCGAGCTCTCGCCCGAGATTGAGCAGGAGCGGCAAGTGCAGCGGCCACATCCGATGGCGCCAGCGCGCCACAGCCTGCACGTGGACGTCGTGAGATTTGTTCAGACGGGCGTGATTTTTGAGAGTTCTGCCGCTTTCATGCCGGCTTTTGCGTCTCTTGCTGCCACCAGTGCGGCGGCGCATCTCGACGTCGGCCAGTTCCCGCGCGGCCTGCTGGTCACGGCAGACTTTGCCCGCACCGTCCTAATGCCAAACGACGAAACGAAATGTACTGATTCGTATCAGAGGACGGTACAGTGGATATTGACCAGCCGGGCATCGGCCAACTCAGCCGTCATCCAGAACATGGCCATCATCAGCCCTTATGAGGCGCAGGAGCTGATACCCAACGTCAAGAAGTCATCCGCCGTCCACCTCCACCTCTACGCGGCGCGGCCCAGCTTGGCGTACCATCCTCTGGACGATCTCCGGCTATACACGGTGCCGGCCCTGCCGGACGTGCCGGGCCGTGGGCAGCTTCTTCCCCGCAGCATGCCTCTGCAGCTCAACCTGTTTTCCGGCCAGCTGTACTTTAGCTCGATCGACGAATACAAGAGCGCGTGCGAATTTCTCGGCCTCGCATGGCAGCCGGCCAAGGACGACAGCGTGGTCGTCGACGCCGATGGCTTCATTGTTTCGGGAGGAGCGAAGGATTTGTCGAGCAGCAGCTTTGTGAGCAGCCCGACAGCCTTCCTGAATGTCCTGTTCACCAAGATTAGATGGAATTGCGAGGGAATTGACAAGACACACTGGGGAAAGGTCTTTGGAGGACAGTTCCTAGGGCCATCTGACTTTGAAGATGTCGACGAGGCAGGTTTGAATTCCACAGACGTGGACATGGATGATGTATGAATGATCCATGAATGATGTAAATAATATTGAATGTCATATGGAAGTTCTCTACGATTAGATTCGTGCCATATATCGGGCTACAGTTGGCTGCAGTTGGCTGCAGTTGGTTGTAGGTGCCACAGTGAGATTATGATTTCTGCTATGGTTGTATCCAGACCCTTGTCTGTGCATTCGTGTAAGATTAGCCACAGTGACGTATTGTCTTTATGTGTGGCTGTCCATCCTCCCCTCATCCGGGGCTTGCCGCTTTCAGGCTGCGGCCGTATTTGAGGGGCTCGTGGCGGCCGTAATTGTAGCATCCTGCCTTACCATGTTACGACTCCGTGGCTGTGTCGGCTCCAACCGCCCTTGGCGATAGTTCTCTGCCGCTTTTCCTCAGAGTCCTCCAACATTGAACCCATTACAACAAGATACCACCTTGGTCGCTTCGTTGTGTTCGTCCGTCACCATTCCTTTGAAATCGCTGCAAGATCACGATTAGCAAACCCGTGCGCAATATGTCACCTACCATAAAGACACAAGAAATAACACGCCGTGGATTCACGCAAGTCCACGAGCATTGCCCACAGCGGGCGTACGCTGAGTTGGCTGTGCCTGTTGATTCTCAGGAGGTTACGGCGGTCTCCTTTACAACTGTCTCTCGCGACCAAGGATGGGCAGACAACAAGCAGAATACATACACATGGTTCGAGGTTGGGCTGCGCCGTCCCGGAGGCCAGAGAAGCGACCTAGGGGCAATCAGAATACAACACAACCGTGCCGGCAACCCCGAGTTCTTCAGGGCCACGACCCACTGGGACAGGCAGCATCCCGAGCTGCGCTCGACGGTATGGCTCCAGTCACTCCGACCCGGTGATGTTATTCAGATCATTCCCAAAGCTGTGTACCCAGGATGGGTCAACATTGTTCAAGAAGCCACGATCAAAATCGAATATCGGCAGGTCGAAGATGCAGGGAATTCACAGCAGGGCCAATTTACGACTATACCGGCCAGCTACTACAAGCCTCTCAACTATTCTGGCCAGCAGATTCGCCTGCTGGTGGTGCAGCCGGGCAACCATGATGATGCTATTCGCGTTCACTTCGCATATGCTAGCCTAGGCGAGCTTTCTGGTCAGCGGGGTGACTTTGACGCCCTTTCGTACTGCTGGGGTGATTCGCCAGAGTATGCGGACATCGCCTTTGAGACGGAAGACGACACGACAGAACCGGTCGGGATATCCCGCATAGTGGAGGGTGCGATCCGTCGGCTTCGCAGCCGAGACACGCCTCTTCGGATCTGGATCGACGCCGTCTGCATCAACCAAGCTGACGACCAGGAACGAACGCAACAAGTCAGCATCATGGGTGTCATTTATTCCTCCGCTAGGATGGTGCACATCTGGCTTCACGAAGACTATGCCGGCATCGAAGCGGCACTGCGAGTGGTACGAGATATATACAACTGCAAATGGCGCGTCTGTTCTGGTGGAGATGGGTGCGCCTGCCCCGGGACAAAACACACGCTTCGCACTGGGGACCTTGACGCTATAACAAACAAAAAGGAAGCTTCGTATGGCTTCATGCAGGAGGTCTTGCGCCACCACGCCTATGAGACGCCGTTTTTCGACTCGTATGCTGTCGAGGCGGCAGGTGGCCCAGGAAATATCCAAATCTCGCACTTGATGCAGAGCCTATTCCAACACCCTTGGTTCCAGCGCGTGTGGGTGGTCCAGGAAGCTGCAACATCTCGACGAGGAGCAGTTATTTATTACGGCAAGGAGGAGATCAATTGGAAGGAATTGCTCTTTGTCAACGAACTTCTCGGGTCGCCCAACTTTGATGGCCAGTCGCCCCATATGAGAGGACTGTTCACAATGCCCGACATCTGGAACATGTTGGCAGATGCCGAGGCCGAAAGTGAGAGACAAGGTGCGGCTAGCCAAACTCAGGGAGACGAGGCAAAAGCGCTAAACAGAGCCGATGGACGGGATCCGGCAACCATCTTGCAAGTGTTCCTCGCGGCTCTGGATATGAAAGCTTCAGACTCTAGAGACAAGCTCTTCGCCCTGCTCTCTTTCGGACAGGAGACCCGCGCAATGATCCCGGCTGCCCTGCGGCCCGACTACACCAAGGCCCTGCCAAATGTCATGGCCGACTTCACTCGGTGGTGGATCAGAGAATACCGCTCCCTCGACATTCTGTCCTTCGTCCACTGCCAGCCGACCAGATCGTGGCAGCGGACCCTCAGCGACGACGACCCGCGGACACAGCTGCCCATCTCGCGGCCGACATGGGCCGTCCGGACAGAAGGCTATTCTCGCTGGTCGCGCATGACACTGGTCAAGCAGTTTCCTTTTTTCCAGGCGTCGGCCAGCACCGTCCCATTTGAAGACCCCGAATTCGATTCAGCCCAAGACAAGCAGCCTCTGATCCTCTGCCTCCGAGGTTTCAAGCTCGGGTCGATCGTCGCTGTAGGCAACCCCCCCAAGTCTATGGTGCACCCATACGCCCGAGAAGCATCCTCCTCGCAATCCGACGCCGACCTCCCTACCGTCTTCCACCACATGTTCGACCCGTCTGGATACACCGGCATGTGGTCGCACCCGAGCACTACGAAGAAGGTAGACACGATGGGTCCGGCGGTACGGAACAGGATCTTTGACGATCATGTTCGGGCGCACGCTGCTTACTTCCCCACCACGGCAGCTCAGCTGGCCATTCTTCCCACGGGGAAGTGTGAGGAGCCCGACTTATACCATCGTGTTTCTCAGCGCGGAGAGCTTCCCACGTGCATCGACCGGGGCTTCTTCGTACTGTCCAATGGATTCTGCGGCCTCTGTCCATGGACTGTGCAAGAAGGGGATGTGATGGCTCTGTTTCATGGTGGCAAAGTCCCGTACGTGATTCGGCCGGTGCAGACGTCGTTGCAAGAAGGCAAAGATGCTGCGAGATATGAGTTGATCGGAGAGTGTTTCGTTGACAGAATTGATGTAATGGGCGGTGCATTTATGAAAAAGATTATGATAAGTGGAGAGTCGCAGGTCTTTGAACTGGTCTAGGTTTGGGAAGCTGATACATGTCTTGTATTTCTGCATCACAAGTTCTCAATTCTGCGCGCTCATATCTTAAACTGGCCGCTTCTCTTCAATAAAGTCCTCCAGAATTTTGTTGACTTCATCTGGCTTCTCTAACTGCAGCCAATGCCCACCATCCATATTCTCAACTTTGAGATCGGGGACGAGTGGCCGCATCCGCTCCGGATAATTGATCGTGACAGAAATGATGTAACCGGTAGAGGCGATTAGCAAGGTTGGGTGTGTCAAGGTGTGGGCGGACGTGGGAATTTCTGTATTGTACATTAGTAGGATACGGAAATCGTAGGTGATAGAGAGCACGTTTCAGGCGAACAGATTGAATGGGAAAGATATGGAGATACAAGGTACAGAAGGACGTGGTACATACTCTTTTCATCTTCGTCGTTGATATTACGCAGACCGGCCCGATACCAGTTGGTCGCAGGGCCATAGCCACCTTTCTCGACGGAGAAGGCGTGTTGGTAGTGTTTACGATCCTGTTCCATGTAAGCTAGTTTGAAAAACCACATGCATCACAGCTGGAAACTTTACTTCTGATGTCAGAAAGGCTGGCAAGTCCGCAGTCTTGCCCTCGGTCAACCAAGCGCGGAGACCGCCTGGGGCGCCCTTGTATTTCTTGTTGATCTCGCTGTCGGCGGTGAAGTAGAGCGATTCCACGGATTCGGACTGCGGTGCGGTTAATGTTTGGCAAGTCCAGAATCTGCAGAGTTTGGGAGGAACTTACATGTTCATCCAGGAGCTTCGCAGCATCCTCTTCGTCAAAAAATAGGAAGTACCCGAAGATCGAAAAGCCGAGCTTGGCCTGCACAGAGCTGTTGAGATGTTGTATCGCCGCGGGGGTAAAGCTCTGGCCAGGGGCACCGTATCCGTGGTCGATGAAGGCATAGGCCGAAAAGCGCTCTGGGTGATAGTTCGCTAGGCGTGACAGAAGGAAAGATCCCCTGGTGGAAGAAGCGTTAGCATCATTGCATGCTACCTCGACACACTTTCTGATTCTCCTTTCGTTTAGAAGCCACATGAATGCGGCAGCTGGCAGAAAGACAAAGTGGATCGCAAAACATACCAATCATGCGCCACGCCCACCACCACGCCAACGCCCTCTGAGACCATGATCTCGACAATGTCCCGCGCCATGCCTTCACCCGTATACATCTCCAACTCACTCGGCTTCGATGTCTCCCCGAACCCAAGCAAGTCCGGAGCTAGGATTCCATAGCCCTTTGCTGCGAAGAAGGCGATCTGATGGCGCCAGTCGCGCGAGGTGGAGGGGAAGCCGTGCAGGAAGAGAATATATTCAGTGTTGGGTGATTGGGGTGGGACATGGATGTAAGAGTAGGTGAGCGCGCGCGCGGTGGTGTAGGTTGAGTGAGGGTAGGCCATGGTTGATGAAACCTATTGTGCTGAATGTGATGGGTTGAATGCGAATTGTTATACGATGAGCTTCTGACGAAGGTGAGGGGGAGACTGACTTATATATGAAGTAACTCACTCTCTTGACAACGAGATGTCTCACTGAGTCCTGACATGCCAGGCGCATAGAGTCGCAAAGCCTTTTAAGGGCCCACTCAGTCTACAGTTATTGGCTCCAGCGTAACATGGCAGAACACCGACATTATGACGAGCATGGGCTATAGTGCGATATTGAAAAAGGGAAAATAAAACCTTTTATACGCGCTGAAGACTGCGATTGGTTGTAGTGTCTTCCGACATCTTGCTATACTGTACTAGTTGCAGCTCTTGACCATTTACTAGATGTTTTTGGTTTGTTTTTGTCGCACTGCAGGAGGCCCCTTATCTACAAGTCGGCCTGAACTGATACCATTCATCAAATAAAAATTATCTATTCATTACTTGTTGCTGCTCCACCGAAATGCCATAGAGCAAATTGATTTGAGCAGTGAGCTGAAACATTGCACTGGCAAGCAGGCCATATATCGTAGATAAACTGCCAACCTTGCCGTTCGATCCAGCCTGAGCAGAAACCGCGAGCGTCCTGTCGGGCCTCGTATGGAGGTTCTCAAGCAGGGCACATCCAGCCTGGATGTGCACCTCGATCCGGCTGTCGAGCCCTAGGAGAAACTCGATATAGCTGAAGACAATGCTCGCCAAGACGGCAACTTCTAGAATCTGGGAAGATTCATCAAGCCGACGGTGGAGATGCTGGATGGCCATGCTATACTGTCGAACTGAGAACGCGATTGCCGGGGGTGTTTGCCATGTGTCAGGATGGTAACGGCTGCGGGCCAAGGCCCCGACTGCTAGGGCCGCATGATGCAATGCTGGCTCGGAAAGAGTGCCCTGGAGGATAGTGTTTTCCCACGCGGGGAGTTCGAAAAATAAAGAGAACTCCCCGGCACAGACGACGTGGAAATACTCCAAGTGATCATGTTCGCCATGCAGCAGAGGCCTGGCAGAAGGGTATCGCAGACTACGGATAGGCGGAGTCGTCGCGCACTGCAATGCTTTGGAGGGAGACGACGAGACGAAGTCGCATTTCCAGCCCGCCTGAATACAGGCTGAGCACGCCGGCCTGGCCTCGTCGCACTTCTTATGCCTGGTTCTTCCGCACTGTAAGATTGACAAGCCGATTCAACTTGTTGCGGGCGGGGCCCACTCACTTGCATGTCAAGCATCCCGTGCTGACTTTCCGAACCCCCCGAGCGCCAGGACGTAATTTTTTTGTCATTACTGGGCCGTTACGATGGTGGCTTGAATCATGACGAAGGGTTGCTCTGCGCGTCTGCTGAAGCGGAGGAGCGAGATCCAGGGGAACGTTACGCGCGATAGAGAAATGATTAGGGCGTAAGTGTAGCGGGCTGCGTGGCGATGGCCCGCAGAAGAAGGAAGAAAAGAAGAGACGAGAGAGTTGTGCTCTCTCGTCGAGTCTCTTTTTTTAAATGGGCTCTGATGCGTCCGCCGTCCAGGCTTCGGCCTTGGCAAGCCGCTCTCCCGGGCCCTAGGCCTGTTACAGTAAGCCTGCTCCATATTTTGGCCGTTATTATTGGCTGTGGCGTAAGTTGATGCACGCTGACGTTGGTTGGATGACAGCGGGTCCTCCTAAAATACGACGCAGGGGCGACGTATCTTACAGCGGCGAGCCGACGGAGTACTCCTCCTATAACGCCCAGGTGAATGAATATCTCTATATCCAAATGTTTCTCCTCAAACCCCACATAGGCATTTCTCGCGAGACGACGTTTCAAAAAGTCCACATATGTTCAATTGGATTCACATCCAAGCTGCAAGGGGGCCAATTCGGTCCTACGAAGAATTCCAAGTTCTCCTCTACCAAACCCAGGCCCATTCAGTAAAATAAGAGAGGATACCCTAACCGTTCGGAGCCTGATGAGCAATTAAGCATTGCCGTGATGCACCGCAACAGAGACGGGAAAGGATGACAACCGCAAGTACAAGCTTCAAAAGGACAAAACCTCTCGCTGCAAAGACCGCCAAAGCGGCGCCCGCGCCAGCCAAGAGCGGTGGCCAGAACAGCGCTTTCTCGCTTTAATGTGTAAGAAAGGCACGTCTAAATACACTTTCACAACTTCTCCCTCTAAGCTATACGACATCCCAAAGTTGACGACCTTTACTCAGCGCGGTAAGAAACTCGTCGTGACAACCATCCAACGACGCAGTTCGGAGTCCACTTGGTTGGTTGAGAATGCACAGGTTATGACGGCCGTCAATATACAAACTTAAATGCTCCTGAAAACTCCGGCATAACCAGATCCCATACCAAGATTCCACAAATTCGACGTTGCGTAAAATAGAATGTCCAGTCCCGTCCGATCTCTTTGATTCTAATAATAACCCCGTAAACTTGAAAATAGTATCCACTAAGTTTACTGTGCTCTTCAAAGCGTCGGCGGCGTTAGATCGGACGGTCCAGTCCTCGTCTTTAAGCAGCGCCACGAGGGCCGTGACGGTCGTGTCCGACAAGTCTGTTTGGGCCCCTAAGGCTTTACCGGCGTTAGATCGGACGATCCAGTCCTCGTCTTTAAGCGACGCCTCGAGGGCCGCGACGGTCGCGCCCGACAAGTTCGTTTGGCGCCCTAACGCTTTAGCGGCGTTAGATCGGACGATCCAGTCCTCGTCTTTAAGCGACGCCTCGAGGGCCGTGACGGTCGCGCCCGACAAGTTCGTTTGGCGCCCTAACGCTTTAGCGGCGTTAGATCGGACGATCCAGTCCTCGTCTTT